>PVLC010001276.1:113207-150226 GCA_004027655.1 Graphiurus murinus | reverse complement strand
AAAAAAAAAAAAAAAAAAAAAAAAAAAAAAAGAAAAAATCATGCCTATTTTAATGAAGAGGAAATGAGAATTTCAGGAGGCTAAGTAACTTGCCCAAGGTCATACATCTTCAAAAAAAGTTTTTTCTTACCTACTGAATATAGAAACATTTCATAAGTAATTAGAGATTGGAACATTTGCTCTAAAATAAGATATTAGTCATTGACAACCATCCCTTAAACTTATCATGTGTAATTTTATATTTTTATGAATACTTATAATAAATTTGTAAAGACACATCATGTTTCTGAAATAACGCTCATGCACATGATGTCATCGTGTTCTTCCCAGTACCCCTCTAATACAGGGGAGGAAGTTAATACCCAGAAAGATTTCAGGATTCAATCAAGTCATATAGCAACCTACAGTCAGATGAGAGCTAGGGTCGAAGGATAATGATCCAAGTGAGTCCTCTTTCTGTAATGCCTTCTCCTAAGGGAGTCTTGCCTTAAGAATTATCTGAGTCGAGTGTGGTGGTGCACGCTTGTAATCCCAGTACTTGTGAGGCTGAGACAGGTGTATTGCAGGTTTTCAGCCAGTCTCATCAACTTAGTGAGGCTTTCCAGAACTTAGTGGACCCCTGTTTCAAAATAAAAAATAAAATTGGGCTGGTGGTGTATCTCAGAGTAGAATTCCCCTGTTTTCAATCCCTAGTTACCCACACACACACAAAAAGAATTATCTATAGTCTTTCCTTTCCAATACAACAAGGTTTTCCACAAAGAGAGTCAATATATTTTGGTTGAGACTTCACCCTGTCAGAGAAGCTGCTTGGTACCATTAGAGCTTTTAAGCAAGGATGAGATAATCATGATAATTATCTTCCATTAGCAAAATGATCTGGCACCAGATTCTTTTTCCGGTTCTTATTGCTTCCCTTCTAGGGTGGAAAGCTCTAAAATGGCCTTCCAGAACACTGCAGTGGAAATAATTAGAAGTTTAAAAATAAGCCAGAGAAGAGTAAAATAATCAAAGAATCATGAGTGAGCCCAAGATTAGAAAAATCCAGTAATCTGTGTTAACAGAATTTAGATTTTGTCTTCCCAATGGATTTCATGTAGGAAAGCCTTCTGATTAGTAAGCTTGCCTCATATCTTCAATAAGGAACAAAACATTTCAACATATCAATTCAGTATTTATCCAGCTAATTCATTTCTCATTAAGGTCAGTAAATAAGGCTTATAAATTATTGATTGCTTTAATTCAAGGTGTCACACAAAACCAAAGAATTTCTGTTTCTGTGGAGAATTAAAAATAAATTCATGACCTATTGGCTAGATCTTTCCTCTTTTTTACTTAGATCCAATTTGAAATTGAAATTTCTAATCTATTTGGTGGCTCCTTTTTCTAATAACCAATTTTGTCATTACTACAGTTAAAGTCATTACCATAATTGTTTTCATCATAGTCTTTTTCATTATTTTTCTGATATGTGTGTGTGTGTGTGTGTGTGTGTGTGTGTGTGCTGTTATCTTTGTTTTGAGGATCTTGCAAAGAAAGTCAGAGCATGTGCTCTCCCAAAAAGTCTGTATAACAGAAAAGTACACTATCACATTGACAAAATTGCTGTCAGTAAATACAAATGGTGCATTCCAAACACACCAGAGGTATGTTAACAAAGAAAGAACTGTAGGCTTAGTAGACTTACCAGGTTGTATGCTTCATGAATCTGGAGGCTATGTCCATTTTGTAAACACCATATCTAGCTGTAGTTTTTGTTCTATAATTTCTCATGGAAGGAAAAGTTGAGGTTTAGAGTAAAAGGGAGGCTATAGCTTTAGTAGTTAGGTAACTATACTAGTCCCAAACTTTATTGCACATCGTTGCCACCCAGGATTTAAAAAAAAATTTTTTTTTTCTGGCTCCCACTCTAAGGCATTCAGCTTTAATTGCTATCAGGTGCAATCATGTCAACTGAATTTAAAAAATTTCTTTAGGTGATTTTAATACTCAACAACTTTTGGGAACCTCCATCTTAATAAAATTAAAAGAAGTCCAACTGTGTGCAAAAAGCCATCATAGCTTATGAGCTTATTAAGCAATCATTCAAGTTTGCAAACATTTGCTAGTTCCTGTTACATGTGAGGCATTCTACCATTCTACCTGGCTCTGGGGAATAGGAAGGACATAAGATGTGGCAAATGGAGCCTCCTTGATCTGGGAGACAAGGAAAACATTAAAAATGGTGCAATAAAGCCGGGCGTGGTGGCGCACGCTTGTAATCCCAGCATTCGGGAGGCTGAGACCGGAGGATCTGGGGTTCGCGGCCAGCCTCAGCTACCTAGTGAGGCACTCCGCAACTTAGTGAGACTCGGTTTCAAAATAAAGAATAAAAAAAATAGGGCTGGGGATGTAGCTCGGAGGTAGAATGCCCCTGAGTTCAATCCCCAGTACCAAAAAAAAAAAAAAAAAAAAAAAAAAAATGGTGCAATAAAAGTAATCGGGTGACTATATTTACTGCAGAATATAGTTAGCCTATGATTTGAGACAACAGATGCTAAGGGGACTTATAAGTAGAGATCTTCTAAAGTTGTAGGGAAGATTACACAGAAAGAATTACATGTATGTGTGTGGAGAGGACTGAGGAATTAAACCCAGGAGTGTTCTACCCCTGAGCTCCAGCTCCAGCACTTCTTATTTTTTGTTTTGAAATAATGTCTCACTAAGTTGCTGAGGCTGGCTTTGAACCTGGGATCCTCCTGTCTCAGCCTACCAAGTATTGGGATTAGAGGCAACCACCACCACGACACCCAGCTGAGAGTTACTTTTATACTGGATGTTGAACAAAGTAGAAAAGAGAAAAATATTCAAGGATAGAGGACAACTCAAAGGCCTTCCAGGAAGTTTCAGAAATGGTAAAATTTCAAAATGTTGCTCTATAGATAATTCAAGAGTCACATTATTTATAAATTATTACAGGTCACTGGAAGGTTTCCAAAGCTTTGTTGGTATCAACAACCACCAAAATAGTGTCTCTCATAGCAACAGGATACTTAATTGGGTTCGATCCTTTGCACCTGGACTGGAAATTCTTAGTTAAATCTTAATAAAATATTTAAAAAAAAGGTTTAAAAGGGTGAATAAAGAGTATTTGGTAATAAAGGTAAAGGGTGCTTGAGACAAGGAATGAATGGTTGGCATGCGGTGAGGGGCTGTGGAAACAGACTTTCTGGGGGACAGTGTGGAAGTGGGGTGTCTCTAACAGGGATGACTTAATAGCTTAGGCCTTATCTTCTGCCCCCTGCCTTTCCAGATGGCCATTTTCTGTCAGGCACAACCTAACCCCAAGGGTCAATGTGGCTTAATTACTGCCTTTGTTAAAGTCATGATGACTTGCTATTTATTTTTAATAAGCCTTGTCATTCATTATGTTTCTTAAGATGGTGAGGGGAGGGACCACTTGGCTCATTTCTCTCTCCTGTCATTACTGTCAACTAGACATTATCCGCATCCTGTTTCGTGTCCACTGTTTTTGACAATCTCTTCTTATTGTAAGAAAAGAAAATGCAACTGGGGTGGGAGAGGAGGACATTAATCCCAATAGTTTAAAAACCTCAGTTTAATAAAGAGTGGATTGAAAAGAATTAGAAAAATGAAAGCAGAGATATCCCGAAGGTCTGCTAATTTAGGCACTTGCCTTCAGGGGATCCCAGATTTCTGAACAGATAGGAAGAAAAAGGTGGATTAGATAATTAGAACTAAAAAGAGCCAAACTTTTATATAAAGTTTAGTAATAATCTTCAGTTATGCTTCTTATAAATAAAAGGTTGGATCTCCTTTTCTCTTTGCTTTGCTTAGGTAGCCCTTTAGAGGAATTGTTTTTCTTCATATTCGTGAGTTTAATTCATGTGGTAGAACGTGAATTAAAGGGAATATAATAGAGAAAAGTGTGCTGGAGAATATTCTAACCCCTCCCCCCTTTTGAGGATGAATTGAGATTGAGAATGTTCCAATACAGGAGAGTGGGCAATTTTTTCTGTAAGGAGCACAAAATAAATATTTCCATCTTGGTGGACCATACATTATCTCTGTCATGTTTTATACCGTCTGTTTTGTAGGTGGTGCTATTCTTTTTTTGCATTGGGAATATTCAAAATTATCTCTACTAGCTATTTTGAAATATTCAATTAAGGTGTCACTCAGAATTGTCTATTGTGCCATAAAACATTAGAAGCTATTCTTTCTACCCAACTCTAACCCTGTATCCTTTAGCCAGTCTATCTTCACCCCCTCGCCCAACCCTGATCCCCATCCCTGTTTCCTTCCCAGGCTCTCTTAACAACTATTGTTTTCTGTGCTTTCAGATCAACTTTTTAGCTTCCTCATAGAAGTGCATACATGTGGTCTTTATCTTTCCGTGCCTGGATTATTTCATTTAATATAATATCCTTCCAGTTCCATCTATATAGTTGCAAATGACAGAATTTCATTCTTTTTATGGCTGAATAATATATTAATATTTCATTATATTATATATGATAATCCATATATACCTCATTTCTGTTAGGCATTCATTTACTAATGGTCATCTAAGTCAACCCACATCTTGGGCATTATGAATTTGCCATGGTAGACATATGAGTTCAGATGTCTCTTGACATACTAATTTCAACACTTTTGGATAATACTTAATAGTGGGACTGCTGATTCATAGTTTTAGCTTTTGGAGGACCCTGCATATTATTTTCCATAATGGCTCTACTTATTTACAATCTCATCAGCAGTGTTATGCGAGTTACCTTTTCTTTATAGTCTCAACAATTTTTTTTTTCATTTTTGATAATAGCTAATCTAACTGGGGTGGGATGACAACTTACTGTGGCTTTGATTTACATTTCCCTCATTAAGTGATGAGCATTTTTTCAAAAGTTTATTGGCTATTTGCATATTTTTTCTTTTTTTGGAAGAAGTGTTTTTATTTATCTGAGAAAATTATGATGTATCCACCCCAAGCCTTACTCTTGTTCTTTTTTTCATTTTTATTATATATATATTTTATTTTATTGGTGCATTGTATTCATACATTGTTGTGAGGTACAAACTGCTAGAGGCATACATGCACACAGGTCTCATTTAACCCTGCCATCCCATTTCCTCTCCCCTCCCCGTCTCATGTTTGGTTTAGTGATTGACTTTGATATGTTTGTGAGTGTACATCCTGTGCATTAGGGTGTTTCCCCCTCCCTCACCTCTATCACCTTCAGATAGGTCACCTTCTTTGCTCATCTAAGGTTTTCCTTCTTTGTCTAGAGTCTCTCCTATGACTCACTTTCTCCCTAGCTTCTGCAAATTAGGGAGAACATCTGATTTTTTACTTTGTGTGCCTGACTAATTTAACAAATAACAACAAATGCTGGAGAGGGTATAGAGAAGTGGGAACTCTAGAACATTGTTGGTGGGATTGCAGATTAGTGCAACCACTTTGGAAAACAATGTGGAGGATCCACATTGAACCTACCATATGATCCAGCAAAACCACTTCTGGGTATCTACCCAAAAGAATGGAAACCAAAGTACCAGACTAATGCATGTATATCTATGTTTATAGCTGTACAATTCACAGTTGCCAAATTATGGAACCAGCCAAGATGTTCATCAACTGATGAATGGATTACAAAACTATGGGATATGTACACAATGGAATTTTAATCGGCCGTAAAAAAGAACAAAAACATGTTATTTGCAGGAAAAAGGATGGACCTGTATGTTTTTTCTGATACATGTCCATTTAAATCAGTTCTTCACTTTTAAATAATCTGTTTTATAGATGAGGAGGGTAAAAGTACAGCAATCTGACCAAATAGAATAATGAGAAGTATAAAACTTTGTGCAAAATAAAGTTTGGTTTAAGATTTACTTCTGTTGCTAGCTTGTGAAAAAATATTTAACCTTTTTGGACCTCCCTTTACAATCTCTGCAGGGGGAATACTTATCCTTAGGTTTGTCAAAAAGACTAAGCAGTAGATCCATTAGGTGTTTTACATTGTGCCTGATCCACAGAAGAAGTTCAATTAAATGATAGTCCATGTGGACATTCTTCTCAATGTTGAATAGTTTTGGGGGATGAATTTGGAGAAGCATTCGGGGCTCCAAAGGAAGCATGAGAGAGTATCTACACAAGACAGAGGTGAGATTTGCATATATGAGGTAACGAGGGAATAAAATTCAGAGAAGATAGTCACTGCTCTAACAACTCAGAAAGGACTCGATGTTGCTCGAGATAAACAAGAATTGTAGAGGAATCCAGTTCATCTCACCTGCTCTGCCAAAGTCTCTGCTATTTGTCTCTTACAGTGAGGTGCTATCCAGGGCCCCACTCTTGATCCTTGGATCCTCCATTCAATATACAATCTCAGGGTCATTGTACCCAAATATTTCACATTGATCATTTGCTATATGATGATTCCACAATCCTACTTTCTTTTTTTCTGATTGAAATCCTGGCCCCTATGGTCTACCTGGCATTTCTGTGTGGCTGTCCTACAGATATGTTGAAGCTATTACATCCTAGTTTGAGCTCATTTTCCTCTTCCATACCTACTCATTCTGTTCTATTAGTAATCAGTACAACCATCCATCCCGAGGTCATGCTGGAATGATTGGGGTCAATTTAGGATTCTCCTTTTGACTTTCTAATGTCATACTAAATTCTGAAAATTTTACCTGCTCTTTAATACATTCTCCCATTTTTATCTGTTCTTCTCTCTTCCCCATTTGGCTAAGCCACTCTCTAACATCCATCTAGGGGGCAACATTTATCTTTCAATCAGATTCCCTGCTTCCATTCTGGTCACACTCCAATTCATTCTCACAATCCAGCCAGAGGAACTTTTTAAAATGCAAAACTGTCTCCTTTTATTTAGGTTCTTCAAGAGTTCCTGAAAGTTCTTTGGGCATAGAAAAAGAAAGTCAGTCCAGTCTTCTTCACCAGACTGTTTATACCAGCCCTAGGTTGCCCCTAAGTTCAATGCTGGGCGGGCTCACAAGTTCAGTATTCACTCCAGCCAGACTGCAACACTGGCAGTTCCCTGGGCCCAACCATTTATTTCATGCCTCAGTGCCTTCATACCCAATAATTTTGGCCTCAGATGTCTTTTTCTGATGTCTTTAGTTCCTATTTGACCTTAAGACTCAGTCCAAGAAAGAAATAATCCCTAATTTGTTTTAAGTTCTCCTCTGTTTTCCTAGAATACTCACTTATCACTTGTACTACATGTTTTGATTTCTTTGTCTTTCCTTCCTATGACTATTAGATAGATGTTATCTCCTGGTTGAAGTAAAAGAGGCACAAGTCTTAGGATTATGAAAATGCTAAGGGCATGAAAGAGGACAAAAAGGCATTTCACTTGCTATGAAGGCAGTCCTACTGGAGAAAGAGAATGTCCCTTATCACTTACAATAACTCTGGATATTCAGTAGTTGCTCTTATGAATTAATAATTTCCTAGACTGCCTTGTCTGTCACTCAGCCACAACGCCATCCTTCCTTTCTTATATGCCTCTTTTATTTACTCTGCTAGCAACTCTGCCATGACTTCTGCTTAGTCAAACCTTCATTTAGGTGTGCTTCTAACGTCTTGTAGCTGATGGCCACCATCATCTCTTGGTGTGCCTTCCCAATTAGGTTTCCATTTTTTTTTTTTTTTTGCATGCATGTCTGTTCCACTTAAAGTTACTCTGTAATGGGGTACACATACTTCCAATACTATTTATGTCTCATATCAGATAATTACAGACATTTTTCTGGTTCAGTGAACTAGGTGGCAGTGTCCCGAAGTATAGACAACAAAAACCTACACATACAATAACTTTCAACATAAGGCTGTAGGCATGTAGGCATGGCCCTAACACAAGTCAGAGGGGGGAGGGTTTAAGCTAATTAGAGGTGCTGTGATTAGAAGTATGCCTGATATCTAGTGTTTATTTGGCAAATATTAGATGAATAAATGAATCAATGCTGAAGAATAATAAGACTGAAAGCAGGAGCGTATAGGCAGCAGCAGCAGAAGGCATTGCTAATTAATTGGTGGGGAGAGGAATTGCTATAAGCCAAATCACACATCTACAGTCATTGCTCAGAAGGATTTCAAAGTTAACAGCATTACATAGCCCTGTGCTAGTAGGCATCTCCAAAATGATTTGATTAGCTGACAGGACATTTTTATGGCTCCTGGACAGAAGATAATATTGTTTTCCTTAATTCCAATAATTTAGAAAATTTGTCTTGGTGCCTGTATTACCTACTATATGTATAGTGTGTATTAGATAGGCTCTAGACCTAAGAATTACAGTGTTAAAACAATAATATTAATATAACAATGTCATTGTCATTGTCCAGGTCTTCTGATCCTTGTCTGAGCAGCTTGAACTCCTTGATTCTGTTCACTTTCACAGTATAGACCCAAGGAGAAGAGAAGGAGGTGATTTACAGAAATGGGGCTGGGGACTGCTGCAGAACTAACAGCCCTGGTGACTTGGCATCATTAGTGGGCTGCCTATTTGGGGATGTCAGCACCTTTTAAATCTTTTAACGCAGCTGGACATAATTGGACAATTGAGGCAATTATATGAGGCCTTTGGGTTAAAAATAACTTCCCTGCCTAAAATTTCTGGGCATTTCAGATAAAAAACATGCATCTATATTTCTGATTTGATCAAGCTAATTAGTAGGCAAAGATTGTTGCTCACAAGATCAAGAATTAACTGAGTTCCTTCTGAGTCAGTTTTTTTTTTTTTTTTTTTTAATTTGGTTAGGATATTGCTCCACAATTACTGTCTGTCATTCAGGTACCTGGAACCTTTGGATGTGTGGTGGGGATATGCTTTATCTTCTCAAAACCCTTACCTTGGGTTTTTGTAGGAGGAGTATGGTAAGGTTGTGTTGACAGAACACCCCCTTAGAAACATCATATTCCAAGTTCTACCTGTGACAGCTCTG
This sequence comes from Graphiurus murinus, assembly GCA_004027655.1. Lineage (NCBI taxonomy): Eukaryota > Metazoa > Chordata > Mammalia > Rodentia > Gliridae > Graphiurus > Graphiurus murinus. Next base: position 141,250 of record PVLC010001276.1, on the reverse strand, counting down.
GGGACTATGATTGAAGCAGATAGGATTCCACCTTTATCTCATGCACAGAGACTCCAGGCATTTTATAGACAGAAAATACCAGTGGCAAAAAAAAAAAAAAAAAATCAGAATACTAAGCATTGGGAGAGTTAGATTTGCCACCATTTATCTGTGTGATCTTATGAAGTCACTTAATTTGGGCATTTGGAAGATGTTTGGATTTGATGCTCCAAAAGAGACACTTTTTATCTCTAAATGCTAATGTCTAATTTTAATCAGCATAACAGTTCATTTTCGGTCAATACAGATAATATGCCCATCCCTAGCACATTCATTAACATCTATTTCTTTTCTACATTCACTTGCATTGGAGCTCTGATTTTGTAATAGAATACAAGTTGCGTTTTTGTGGAAAGAAGAGAAGATGAAGGTGTGGGGATTATTTCTCATAACTCAGTTCCCTCAAATGGGCTTTATAGAATGAAACACTAAAGAAAGAATTTCTTGCTGGGTATGGTGGCACATGCCTGTAGTCCCAGTACTTAGGAGGCTAAGCCAGGAGAATTGCAGATTCCAGGCCAGCCTCATCAAGTTAGTGAGACTTCATTTCAAAATAAAATTTTAAAATGGGATGCAGGTATAGCTTGGATGTAGAATCCCCCATGCCCTGGGCCCAATTTCCAGTACTACCATAAAAAAAAAATGAAATTCTTCTGTTATGGCCTGAGTCATGGACTTCCTTCCCACAAATTCATATGTCAAAGTCCCAGCCCCCAGGATATTATGATGTAAACATTCTTGGAGATAAGCTCTTTAAAGAGGAGATTAAGTTAATATGAGGCCACCAAGGTGGAGACTTTGTCCAATATGACTGATATCCTTAAAAGAAGAAAAGATACCAAAAAAAAAAAAAAAAAATGCATGCAATACTGAGAAAAGACCATGAGAGGGAGGATAAGTTCTCAGAAGAAACTAACCCTGATCTTGGACACCTTAATCTTGGATTTTCAACCTCCAGAACTGTTGGAAAATACATTTCTGTTGTTTGAGCCATCCAGCCATGCTATTCTGTTTGGGAAGCTCTTGTAGACCGATAGACTGTTGTCCAAGAGAGCTCTTGGCTCAGCAATGTGGGTGCATAATACGGCACAGGATGAGATGGGGAGTACGGGAACAGCCTGCTTCCCACGGCACCTGGATCTACAGTGGGTGGCTCAGGGCCTTCCTGAGGGGGTATTACTCAACTGGGCATTGGCATTCTCCCTGCCATGGCCACTGGCCATCACTCATGTCAAAGATCTTAACAGCAAGAAGCTAACCTGGACAAGTGGGAGCCACGGATGGAATGGGATAATGAGGCAAGAGACTGGCCAGGAGGTACACACGGAGGGGGATTCCAGAAACATCTGGCAACCCTTGTGGGGAGGGTGGCCTGTTCTCAGTAGGGTGTTAGCTCTTAAGCTAATGGTCATTTGACTTACAAGTATTACAAAGAACTTATATGGTATCATTTCTTTATTTCCTCATCGTATGCTCACATATTTGGAAAAAACTTGCTTAGTTCCTTAGAATGTATCCTCTCTTCATTTGGTTCCTAAGTTTTCCCCAAGTCCAAATACAACATTTCCAAATGATTGATCTGAAAACCATCATAATCTCTTCACATAACATAATTGTTCTGCACTTAAACCAAATCTCATCTGCTTTAATGATTAGATCTTTTCACCCCCTTTAATTTATAAGCAAAATTGATTCTTAAGATCGATATTCCCAGGGGCACAAGAATCTGGGCTGGTGGTGGAGCCTGAGTGGGCCTGTCTGAATGTTAATTGTTGCTTCTGATGTCTCCTGGAACGGGGATGCTGCTCTCATTTTCAGATCTAAACTCTGGCTACACGTCAAAATCTATAGCCAAACAACAGAGCTATTTTTCTCCAGACTCCAAACAAAAGGAGATTAATCATATGTGTCTCCCTTACTCCCTTTCCAAGAGAGTGGGGCTTTTTTGTTTTAAAAGTCTGCTTGTTGACTTAACTTTTGAAGGCCAGGGAGCGTGAGGGAGGATGGTAGGAAAGCCTGAAAGACCTCTGAAAATTCTGTATGCTTAGGACTCTTTATTTCATTCTTCCTGCCCAGGTCTTCATCAGCATAGCAAACTGGGAGACAGAGGTTGTTACTGAGACCTGTGGTTTTCAAACCAGGGTCTCCAAACCAGCAACAGCAGCAGCTGCAGAGAACTTGTTAGAAAGTCAGATCCTTGGGCCCCCACCCCAGATCTACTGGATCTGAAATTCTGGGGAAGGACAGGTAATTTGTTTTATGCGCCTACGTGATTCATATTTAGCTTGAAAACAGCTGATTTTAGCAATTCACCTGTAGAAGTTATTTTCTTGAAATTCCTGATAAATAGTTTCCTGGGCATTTCTTCCTCTTTTCTAAATCTTACCCACATACAAAAGGTTCAGATCATCACATACCATCTTCTCCTTACAGAATATTGATAAGGAACTGATTTTTTTTAACCTGATGAACTTGTAACACTTATGTCACTGAGGTTCTTCATCTAACTCCCTCACTTCTTCTTTTTTCTTTGTAAATCTTTTTTTTAAATTATTGGTTCATTGTAATTACACATCTTTGTTAGGCACAAGCTGATAAAGACATACATGCACACATCTCTCATTTAACCCTTCCCCAATTCCCGCCCCACTTCTTCCCCTGTCCTCCTTCTCAAGTTCAGTTTAGTGATTGACTGATATGATTGTGAAAGTACATCATGTGCAATAGGGCGTCTTTCTTCCCCCCTCCCCATCACCTTCAATTAAGTCATCTTCTTTGCTCATCTAAGGTTTCTCTTTCTTTGTCTAGAGTCCCTCGTATGTCTCACTCCCTCACTTCTTATGATCTAAAACTGAGAATGTGTGCTGCTTAAGATCAGGAATTGTCTCTAATTTTTTTTGTATATAAGCATTTCGTCTCTAATTTTACGTGATCTCCATAATGCCTACCCATTTGGTTGAATACATAAAGAATTTCCATATAGCTAGATGTGGTGCACACCTTTAATCCCAGTACTTGGAAGGTGAGACAGGAGGATTACAGGTATGACACCATCCTCAGGAGCATAGTGGGGCACTGAGCAACTTGGTGAGATCCTGTTTCAAGAGCAAAAAAAAATATGATGTAAAGTTCAGAGTTAGAAAGCATCTGGGTCTAACCCCCAGTATCACACACACACAAAGGAATTTCCATATAGATGAGAGTAGTTACGGTAAGGTACTTGTTTGTGCTAGGCACTAAGGCTAATCATTTTACAAACTTAATTTTGTTACAGCTAAAAAAAGCTATTATATTCAATTAATGAGGAAATTGAGTTATAGAGGTTAGATAGCATTGTAAAGTTTGTCCAAGGACAGTTATAGCATGCACCCATTCCCTATTTAGCCCTGGTACTTGGAAGAATAAATACATACATCATTAAATTAGAAGGAGATGCTAGGTTTGGATGATGTTAGCCATAGTTCTTGACATTATAACTGAAAATAGAAAAGTAACTGAAGATAGAAGCTTGTATTTTTGGCATTCAATAATAGTTATTGAAGATAGAAGCGTGTCTCTAGCATACAATAATAGTTACACTTTTGACCTGCCTCAACAGGGCATGTGCCTTTAATTGTTTCTCTAGAAGAGGTAATGGATTAGCAACAAGGGACTCATAGTCTCTTGCCTGACATTTTTGGTAAAACAAGCACACAGTCAGATACAGAGGCAGAAAGTTTAGTTTGTTGGGGGTTGGGGATAAATATGCTCCTTATAGGGCTTCAATTTGTCATAAGGCTTCATCAGTAATACTCATTACATAAATTAGCTAATTTATGTCAACTTAGCCTGCCCTGTAAAGAGGAGAGTGACTTTAAATCTCTTCATTTCAGTTTCTCATTACTCATGTAAAGATTTTAAATAATAGTTGGATGTGTGAAAAAATGTGGACTTGGAATTAAATAAGTAATCAGCTTTGGGACTAGGACTTGAATATTTGAATAAACATTTATAAGGGTACAGTGTAGGTGTTAAAACTTTGGCTAGGGCATGGCTTGCAAGAGTCAATGAATATGACTCTGGGAGACCCCAAGACCCACTGTGTCTGATGCAAGAAGAATTCTTCATAGGATGGTATAACCCTATCTTCTTATGAAGAGAATGTCTCATGCCATCCATCTGAGTGGGCAGGACTTTTCCATCCTATTGATTTCCACTTCTTCCCTGTATGCTTGTATGGTCCTGAAAGAACTCTCGCAAATCCTGGTGGCTGGGGGCTTCACAGAATAACAAGGAGCACAGCCAAGGCATGGAGGCACCCTTGGGGAGAGGTAGATTCTAGGTCCATTTCTGCACTGTTGAGCTCTGTAACTAGGAAAGATGTGTTCACACCTCTTTGGACCTTAATTTCCTCATCCATCACACGAGAAGCCTGAACGAGATATTATCTGGGGCTAGATTATCTGTTTTGAAGGATGGGCCCATTCCCAAGAATGGCATTAGAAAAAGCCAATCAAAGGCTTTGATATCACTATCAAGATTCTTCCTGACAAAATCGATGTTTATCTGATCTAAGGTGACCATCCTCACCACTTAGGTAGAACTGTTCCTCCATCTTCCTGTGATTAATTACATGGTCTTAGTGGGGGGGGGGGGGAGATAACAGGAGAACTTTGCTTATCCTTACTTTTATCTATTTAACTTTAGTTTTCTATTTAATTTTAGTCACATTTATAATTTTACTTAAATTTGTAAACATAATAATATTCACGCTTGTCATCTCTATATTTCAGCTTTGTTTCTTTGATTTCCTGTCAATCTCCATGCAAATATCAACATCCTCTTCCTTTTCAAGTAATAAAATAGTGTGATATATGTGCTTTCATATATACCCTCTGTTCATATATGGAAACTCTGTACACATATATTCACAAAAATGTATGTTGAAAGTTTTTTTTCTCTTTTTGAATCCTTATTTGGATTCAAATAAAATAAGTAATGTTGTCCTATACCTTGCTTTCCAGTATTTCATGAAGATTTCTCATCACATAGCCTTAATCCCTTCTTTAAATGGCTACATAATATTCCATGGTGAGATTTTAACATACATTATTCAGCCATTCTTTTACTACCATGTAAATAATTTATTTCCAGTTTCTAACAATTTTGCAAAAGGCTTCCAGGAAGAATTAGAATGTGCTAGGCTGAAGACTATTTTAACAGCTGTTATTTAGATTGTTCTCAAAAAAAAATAACATGCAAGTTCTACCAAAAACTTGAAAATATTTTTCCCACATCTCTAAAAAGAGGACATGCTATTGTACCTTTTAGTTTTGTCAGTTTGATATAAAACAGTAATTTTTTTATTTTGTATTTACCTAAACTTTCATCATTATAAACATTTTTTCACATATTTTGAGGGCTGTGATTTCATTCACTGACTTTTTATATTGTTTCCCCATATATTTTGTCCTCTTAGATTGCCTTTTATCTTGAACGTTGGTAAGAGTTTGGGTACATTAAGGAAACTGTCCCTGTCTCTTAGATCTATGTTATATATCCCCCCAGACATTGTGGGTGGTGGTGGTGAAGATATGCTATTGACTTTATGGTATCTTCCTTAATGCATACTTTTTTACTTTTAAATTTTTCCAAAAATATTCAGTGTTTTAAGGCTATAATTTTGCCACTCTTGCTTCTGTATTATTTACACTGGACAGGCAACCCTTTGTCCATTTCTTCATATCAAACTTCATTATTATTATTATTTTTTTGTGGTACTGGGAATTGAGCCCAGGGGTATTCTACCTCCTAGATGCACCTCCAGCCCTATTTTTTATTCTTTATTTTGAAACAGGGTCTCACTAAGTTGTGGAGTGCCACACTAGGTAGCTGAGGCTGGCGGCGAACCTGGATCCTCTGGTCTCAGCTTCCCAAATGCTGGGATTACAAGTGTGCACCACCACGCCTGGCTCTTCATCTTCATAGGTGTTTTCTCTAAATATAGTTAGGATCTGCCTTTATGTATTCTTATAGTTTCAGACTTTCAATAGGTAGCTATAAAGTATCTTCTAGACACTAATTTGCAGTCTGGATTAATTAATTTGCAGAAAACTCTGCCTGGAATTGAATGTCATAACTTCATGTTTGATTTTGTTTTTAGGCCAGAGCTTTTCATCCTGGTCTTGGACTCTATTGACATTTGGCTAGAGAGTTCTCTATTGTGGGGACTATCTTGTCCATTGTGGGGTGTTTAGAAGCATCCCTGTCCACTACACACCAGTAGCATCCCCCCCTCTACTAGTTCTGACAATGAAAAACTTCTCTAGATATGACCTACTGTTCTCTGGAAGAGGAAGATCTGCACTCCCACTCCTCCCTCACCCCCAGTTGAAAACTATTTCTTTAGACCTTTTTGTTGTTGTTTTGTGATTGTTTTTTGTTATTGTGGTGGTGGTGGTACTGGGGATTGAGTCCCAGGGCATTTTACCTCCAAGCTACACCCCTACCCTATTTATTTTTATTCTGAAACAGAGTCTTGTTAGGCTGATGAGAGTGTCCCTACTTGCTGAGGCCGTCCTTGAACCTGCAATCTTCCTGTCTGAGCCGCCCAAGTACTAGGATTACAGGTGTGTGCCACCATGCCCGGCTTCTTTAGATCTTTTAGAAGCTCAAGTGTTTCATTCCAAGACAGTTCTACACATAAGTTATTCTGGATATTTTCTGGAGGCAACTTGTAGGTCAGGTGCATCTGGGGTGATCCACCGTCTGGTTTTTTGATACTGAATGCATTCTTGTGACATGGTACTTCTGTGACCAAACTGGACAAGTCTGGAGAAATCTGAGATGGATCAGTCACCCAGTCATCCTGAGTGTGCCCCTTAACTCCTGTTATACAGTGTAAAGTTGACGAGAACTGTGGCAAGATCCACTCAGCCACCAACCGAGTTCTCACTTTACACTCCCGGCCTCCCCAGGCAAGCCATGCTTGTTGGAGTACATTGTGAACTTAGGCCAGTGTACCCGGGAGTCATAGTAAGGTGCCCCTTGATAGCACTATACCCTATTCTATTCCTCTTTAGATGCTATTGTGTTTCTATGTTAAAACAATGATTCTCTACCATTGTTTCCTCTATCCTTAATCTTTCCTTAATTTTGAAATCCCTTTCTGGGTTATTTGATTTTTAATTCTTTTTTTCCCTCCAAGTATTTTCCTCAGGTGGGCACTTGGTTCAAACACTTGCTGAGTCATTGCTTATCTTTGAATTGCTTTATTTTCTCTGAGAGGTGAATGGTAACTTACCTCTCGGTAGAGAATTTGGGGGCTTAGATACTTTCCTCTCAGGAGTTCATATGGGTTGCATATGAACAGAAAGATGCCATTTGGATTCCTTTTTGTTTGTGCTTACATGTCCCCCCCGCCCCATCTTTATTTATTTTATTTATTTATTTATTTTTGCAGTACTAGGGATTGAACTCAGGGGTGTTCTACCTCCGAGCTATACCCCCAGCCCTATTTTTTATTCTTTATTTTGAAACAGGGTCTCACTAAGTTGTGGAGTGCCTCACCAGGTAGCTGAGGCTGGTCTCGAACCTGGATCCTCCGGTCTCAGCCTCCCGAATGCTGGGATTACAAGCGTGCGCCACCACGCCCGACTCTTGTTTTATTTTTAAAATAATAACCACGCATTACTCTTCCATGCTTATTTTCTTTTTTTAACTTTTATTGGTGCATCTTAGTGAGATTCGAAGTGGTAAATCACACGTACACAGGTCACTTGGTGTATTTCCTTCCACATCCCACCCGGCTCTACCCTCTGCACTCGCTCCCTGTACAAGTTAGTGAGATTGGTAGTTATACCTTCATATATGGACATAAGATCATTTCAGCTGCCTGTTATCTCTTTACTACTGTTATTGAGACTTAATCTTGTGCTGTTGTAGGGACAGAGTATTAGGGGGTGAGAAGTCATGTCTCGCACCTTCTTTGGACAAAGGTTGAGTATCTGTTTTGTGATGAATACTTTGCCTAGTTTAAAAACTCCACCTGGAATTACCTGGAATTTTTCTGGGAAGTTGTAGACTCCATTTTCCATTTCGGCTGCTTAGTGCTCTCCTGGAAGAGGGAGAGTAGGGGGAGGCCGAGCCAGCAGAGGTCTGTGAAGTCATCCTGCCACACAGCCACCATTGGGAGAGTTCTGGAAGATAATGGGAACTGTGCTTGTGGTCCAAAACTGCTCCAGGGCCAGGGTACCATCTGGATGGTGTTGGTGTGTCAATGTCACACCTCAAAGAATTATTCAGGAAATTCATCCTGGGTCTAGCATCTGAGCCTCTGTGGTATATGCATGTTAAATGCAGAGGGATTTCTTCTTTCTCTGAGCTTGGCTTTTGCTACTTCCTATCAAGGAATTTTTCAAAGCTTGCTTTACAACAAACCTATCTTCAGTAGATACTAGAGTATGTGGCAGAAACACTCTGAAGTTCCTGTGACCTGGCTGGAATTGGAAGGGAAATGGGTCAATTACAACACTTCAGAATTCGAGGACCCTTTATAGATGCATGGAGGGCTTTTATTTGATGCTCCACTATTGTTTCTGGATGAATGGCCTTGAAAGTGAACTCTTCCCAAGGGTCCAGTTCCTGGTTCCTGTACTCCCTTTAGCGTGAAGCTTTTCAGCAGTAAATTGCTTCTCCCTGCTCCAAACCCTGAGAAAATGTGAAGACTCTCACAACCCTCACACCATCCTGTGTCTTAAGATATGTTTACTCACATCTTTTCCTTCTAGGAGGCCACTGTTACAGGCAGGCGCTGTGTTATCTGTGTCTGTATTCCCTTCTGCCTTTGGCATGAGCTCTGGAACACAATAGGCCCAAAGCTGACAAAGAGATGGATGTGTAATTAAAAGAAAGAGATCCTTGAATGCTCCTATTTGTTTTTTTTTAATTTTTAATTTTTTTTTTTTTTTTTTTGTGGGGACCAACTCTCCTCATCTATTTGGTAAATATTAGCTTGAGGTCTGTATTTCATTCCATTGTTCTATGCCTTCAAGCTATCTATAGTTTTTTTCTTTTACTAATTTGGTTTGGTGCTAATTTAAACCCAGATCAGAATGATTGTGCATTAAATAAGCCTCCAGGGTGTCAGTGCACATCAGGTAGCTATAAACTATCTTCTAGCCATTAATTTGCAGTCTGGAAGTTTTTCTTCCAATTTCTACCCTCCCCATTCTTTCTATCCCAGCCTTCCTTAACTTTTCCCTCTCACCTACTCCCCATATACAATTACAGATTTTGTTATTTTGTTTGTGGACAGAAACTGACATTATATTTCATTTCGATTGTGAAGTTCCTTAGGTTTTGTTTTTGTCAACATTAAAGATATTTTTCCCTGGTAAGAAAAACATCTTAATAGGATATGGATTTCAATGTGGGCATAGAGTAGGAGAAAATTGGGATTTTAGAAGATTCTACTATATCACAGGGCTTTGAATATACATCTCTGAGAAACAACAGAAAACATCAACTGGAGAATTAGTATTTAGCCCCTTCTTATTTCCAAAATCCTTTAGTCTGATCTACATTTAAAAGCAAATAAAAAATCTTTCAAATTCTAATGATTCCCACCAAGAATATTCCCATAAGTCACAGGACTTAAGTTTCTGAGCTTACATTATGATAGGATACCTAAAGTGACAGAGGGGTCTTTTTTGGCCCTCAAAAAAGGACAATCAAATGTATGGGGAGTTGGGAGTATTGAAATCTGTATATAATAGGACTTTAGTTACTAGATATGTTTGTATTTCCTGTAACTCTTTGGTTGCATGAAAGAGAAACCAGCTCAAACTAGGGACCTATTGGACTTGATGCACTGAATTACAGTGTTGGAAAGTGAGCTGTTCAGTCAGGCCTCAGTGTGTGGGATACAGGAGGGTTTGGACACTACCAGCCCTTCTTTCTTTCCTCTCTATGTTCTCTTCCTTAGCATACACTGTGCCACTCCACAGAGCTAGAAATATGGCCACCGGAGGCTCCAGTTCTCTTTATTTCTCACCTTTGCCTCCAGGGAGAGGTTGAAAGTCAATTTCTTGGTTCAAATTTTCAAATCCAGCTGCTATGGTGGCACACAGCTGTAATCCCAGTACTTGGGAGGCTGAAACAGGAGGATCACAGGTTAGAGGCCAGCCTCAGCTATTTAGCAAGTCCTTTTTTTTCCAAAATAAAATGGGCTGAGGGTATAACTTGGAGGTAGAAAGGTCCTGAGTTCAATTCCCATTACAAAAAAAACAAAACAAAAAAAAAACAAAGAAAAAGAAGGAAAATTAAAATCCCTCAGTAATACCTTAAGTTGACCCATTGTGGGAGAGGAACCAAGCTTAGCTCCACCAGCTGTCACCCTTCACACTGTCAGTAAACACACGACAAGACAATGCCCTTATGTTTGCACCCCATGGTTAATAAAGGGAAGAGACCATTTTCCTGAAAATTGGAACCACTTTCCTCAGAAAATTGAATATGAGGTGTCAAGTTTTTCTCTGAAGAATAAAGGGCAGCATTTTGAGAAAATAAACTTTATGACAAGAGTTAGGAAAGAAATAAAATTACTTCTGCTGTTGGGTAAGGAGATATTTTAAAGGTGAGAATTCTAGGATGCATATCAAGGAACCTTATTTCTTTTCTGAAGGTCGATTCAACTCTTTCTCTCCCATTGAGCTTTAAAATTACAATGCCAGGTGTAAAGTAGGTACTTAGTAACACTTGTAGACTTGATTAGAACTCTTGGCAGCTGAGCCCCACAATTGTACACATTATGCAAAGAGATTAGGAAGTGGTCAACATTGCTGCAGTATGATTGGTGATTTCTCATGTCTATCAAGTCACTTTTTTTTTTTCTTTTTTTGTGTGTGTAGTGCTGGAGTCTAAACCCAGGAACATTCTACCTCCAAGCTACACCCCTAACCCTTTTATTTTAAGACAGGGTCTTGCTAAGTTGCTGAAGCTGGCTTTGAACCTGCAATCTTCCTGTATCAGGCTCCCAAGAACTGGGGTCACAGGCATGTACCCCTACTCTGAGCAAGGATGGCATTTCTTAGTATCAAGCTATATCACCTGATACAGACAGCCTGTAGCAATACAAATACAAATAAAACCTGCTTCCATCCCAAATGTTTACCTTCTCTGTTAATGGATATATCCTGTCATAAGATGAGTGATCATATGGCAGGGTATTTATGAGGCAGATTGAAGGATAAGAAGTCAAGTTGAATGACAATGAAGTTTTGTGAGTCTTAAGAATTTACATTTTGACCTTTTCTATAGATCAATCACTGGTGATTATCCTGCCTCTCTTGAAGCAACTCAAGCCATACTAAGTGACAAAGTAGTCTACTTTATTACTAGGTAACTCTAGTTACTTGTTACGTAGTAGAGTCCTCTCCACACCAACCCTTGTTCTACTCTCCATATACTAGCAGAGCAACTCTCCTTTGTCCACAGGTAGCTTTTCAGATATTTGAAGATGGCCATCACACCCTAGTGTTTTCTTTTCCAAGATGAACTTTGATACGTATTTTAGTTCCTTCCCTCCCCAAGCAATATTCTTTATCCTATCAGATATTTTGAAATGTGATTACTAACAAGAGAATTTTCCATTGTGTCACGAAGCTGTGACATAGAACTCTAAAATCAATTTTTTTGGTATATGGAAATTCTTTTCTTTAATTTTCTATACTTTTTGAACCATAGAAACCTAGGAATGTTTAAGTAATTCTTCCAATTTCTACTTTTCTTGCATCAAGCACTGCATGGCTTTTTATCATGGGAGCTTAAAGAAAACCTGCATTTTTCTCTACTTCCTTGAGGTTCAGGAGCCCTGCTGTTTATCTGGTGTATGGTGCAGATGCCATTTTGTTAGTATTGCAAATAGTGGTAGGTAATTTGCAATTAAATAACAACCTAGGGAAAGATGAGCATTAATATAAGCATTAGTTACCATGCATTTTTTATTTTCTCTAGTCAGCCTGTTTATCAAATGATGCTATGATTATTTTAAATTAGTAGATCTATGCAACACAGGTGATTATACCATGTCTTCCTATATATGCATCTCCATATCAATTATATATGCGCTTCATATGAGTAATATATAACAAATGTATATGCCTGTCTACCATGTGCATATGTGTGTGAACAGATACAAATTTGACTCGTGTCAATCAAATCTGTTTTGGAGTAGAGGAAAAATAGAGTGGAAGATGTTGATGCCGTTTATTATTCATTTCAGTTGTGCTTAGCGTTATAGGTAATTGACTCTGAACATTTAAAGCAAGTTCCAAAACAGATTCAGGTTTCTCTAAAATGAGGGTCCCTCTAACATAAGAGATGATGAGAGAGCAAATGAGTAAAACATTTTTCCTCAAACTCACTCTTCAGGCTTCTGAGTTTGTACATGAGAGACTCTCCCTTCAAAGCCCCATTGAGAATGCCATCTGCCTCAAATGTAGATTTTTTCCAGTCTAAGAACACAAACATTAGGGTATCAGGAATTCCTTTCTGGTTCAGGTTAATATTCATCTCAGTATTTTGGCAGGGAGAGTGCATTTTGACAACACAAATGCCTTTTCTGAATTTCTCACAGTGCCATTCTGAACTTTTTGTAATCAAGAAAGGAGAAAATAATTTCTCTTTTCCATTAAATATTCAGTGGGCAAATACAAATCCGAAAGAAAATTGAAATTCTCTGTATAGTACACTCAATAAGTGACAGTTTAGATTATGTTGGAAATATTATAATTCTCTTCAAGTCAGTTAACTGAGTTAAAAATGGAAATATAAAATGAAGCTTAAACATTGTATCAAGTATTGCAACACGTGCCTCTGTCCCTAGGCAATGCAGGATGATGGAGGGCTGGAGGCATTGAAGGCACCAGTGTGGATCTGGCCGTTGATGGGAAGAGCTGACTAGCCATGTTTCACATTCTCTGTGAGTCAAGTTTTCCATCTGACTCTCCCAGAGGTCTCTAGACCCTCAACCTAGTGAAGGCTTTGAAGAAATATGTGAAAGTCCAGATCTAAATCTTTTGGACTCCATTCCAACATGTCTTTCCTTGGGGATGACAGACCTCTTTCATTAAAGTGAAAGCCCAGGGCAAGGTTCCCACTCCCGGTGCTGAAGGACTCCTGAGTGGTCTTTCTTGGGCTCTGCTGCTCTGTACCACTATGGAGGGGAGGGGTGAAAAACTTTCTCAAAAAAGGCTGGGAGGATTCTCTGAGCAGCCTTCTATTTAAAATAATTTCTTCCTCCTCCTCCTCCTCCTCCTCCTCCTCCTCCTCCTCCCCCTTTTTAAATCTATCCAAGTAAGACATCCTTTAGAGCTCCTTAGCATTTCAAAGAGGTATTTGTTCTGCTTACTTTCTTATCTGAGGTTTGGAGTAAGTGCCCTAGTTGGAGTGGAGTGATTATTTCCTAGTACTACTAATTGCTTTGCTGCAGGCTCCTCTGTCTCCTGCTGCCCCGGTGGGCGGGGCCACAGAATTGAGTTTTCTGATTTGCAATGACCCTTCCTTCATCTTTTCCATCACCTGGAGCCGAGTACTGCACCTGGACCTAGGCTCCTTTTGCTTTTTCACTTATGCCTAAACAGACCCAAAGCAGAACCACACAGTTTCCTTGTTGAAGATTTGAGCTCAAGGGTTATTGGAAGGAGGTAGTGTCTTAATCTGTTTTTTTTGTTGTTGTTGTTGTTGTTGTTGTTGGCATAACTGAATACTGAAGAAAGTAATTGATAAAGAATGATGGCTGCCGGGCGTGGTGGCGCAGGCTTGTAATCCCAGCATTTGGGAGGCTGAGGATCTGGGTTCGTGGCCAGCCTCAGCTACCTAGTGAGGCACTCCGCAACCTAGTAAGACTCGGTTTCAAAGTAAAGAATAAAAAATAGGGCTGGGGTATAGCTCGGAGGTAGAATGCCCCTGAGTTCAATCCCAAGTACCACAAAAAAAAAAAAAAAAAAAAAAAGAATGATGGCTTATTTGGCTTATGATCATGATGTCTGGGAAGCTTAAGAATGGGCAGCTGCATCTGATGAGGTCCTTCTTGCTGTTAGGGACCCTGCAGGTCCCCCAAGGCAGCTCAGGGCATGGAATAACAAGAGAGAATGTCAGCAATCTCTCTTCCTCTTCTTATAAAGTCACAGTCCCATTAAATTAGGGCCACACCCTTATGGTCTCATTTAACCTTAGTGACCTCCCAAAGGCCCTGTTCTCCAATACCATAGTCAGATGACATTTCTATCCTCTTAATACCTCACACTGGGGACTAAATTTCAGCATTAGTTTTGTTGGAGACATTCAAACTAGAGAATATGGCTAGTCAAGGAAGACATTTCCTTTCAGACCCATCCAAACTTCACCTTCCCTTCCTGAGGGACTATCTCTATCTTAAATATTTATTGTTGATCTAAAGATGGCCACCCCAGCCCTTTCTAGGGTCCCACTTAAGCCCTTGCTTAAAAAAGGATTCATACTCCTGTCTTCCTCAGCTCACCTGAGTATGATTGAAGGGGTTGTCAAAATATGACTTATGACCCCCCAAATTGGATTGAAATACGGCCAGAGCCATTCTTTGGTCCAGTGCCTATGGCTGTCTGATCTACAAAGGTAGAGTAGAGACAATGCAATAAAGACCTTAGGTCTCTAGACCCCAAGAAATTACTCTCCAGTTCTTTAAGAAAACATTTACTGATCCCTGAGCCAATCTAAATGAAAAATGCCTGAGTTAAAATGACAGTGACAACAAGCTGGGCTTGGTGACACACGCTTGTAATCCCAGCATTTGGGAGGCTGAGACTGGAGGATTTGGGTTCGCGGCCAGCCTCAGCTGCTTAGTGAGGCCCTCTGCAAATTAGTGAGATCCTGTTTCAAAATAAAGAATAAAAAAATAGGGCTGGGGCTGTAGCTAGGAGGTAGAATGCCCCCAGGTTCCATCCCCCGTACCAAAAAAGAAAAAAATATCAGTGACAATTATGTCTGTTTGAGCTGTTGGTCACAGATAACCTGGTTTTACTTTAGAAAAACTCTTGCTGTTTAAATCTAAAGAAGTGACTTCAGCCAAAGACAACAGAAGGGATTGGAACAGAGCTGGGCCACTCCTGGCACCCTGCCATTGCTGGTAGGTAGCTGCCCATTTTCCTTAATATGGTCTTGAGATGATGGGTATCAACATTTCTCAAAGTGTGGTCCCCAGACAATCAGCATCTCATTGGTACTTGTTAAAATTCAGGTTATTAGGCCCCCTCCTGAACCTACTGATTCAGAAACTCTGGGGGAGTTGGGGGTGAGACCAGCCAACTGTGCTTTGAAAACCATATTATATGTAAAAGAAGTTTGCAGGCTTTATAGAGTTGCACATTCTGTTAGATATTAAGACAGCTTTGAGGATATAAAAAGGAGGAGGAAGGAAATTATTAGGCTAGAATTCCTTTTCCCTTCCGGAATTTAAGAAGCTAAATAGGGATGTCTGACAAGCAGTGGTGGATAGCATGCCGAACTAGGTTCTTGGGTTCTAGGTTGATTGCATCTAAATAGAGAGAGAAAAAGTAAATAAATAGTAATGTTCACCACTGGGAAAGTGGCTGTAACAAAGTAGATTCCTGTACAGAAGCTGTTTTTAGTGATGTTTCAGACTTCCTGCTTGAGATGAACAGTGGCAGATCTGCCAATGGCCTTTGACCAGTGGCTTCAACTGTAGATATTATGGTGATAATTCCCATTTCATGAAGAAATGAAAAAATGGAAGCGAAGCTCAGACATCAGCTTATCTGAGCAAACACAGCCAGCAAGTGACAGAAACAGCCATGGCCTCAGACCTGTCTGTCACTAGGGGTTGCGCTCTTTCTGCTACAACACATGAGGCGGAAGGTTCCAAGACCTTACCAATGGCACCTGCTAAAGCTGAAGGAGCTGAGCTGGCCTGCGTTTGTCTAGCAGGGTTTCGACTTTCCAGATCTCTGACTGTACACACAGTGATTAGAAAGCACAGTGTTTGGCAATAAACACAACTGGGAGTGTGTTGCATGGAGGTCTGCAAGAACACGATGTGTTCATCACCTCACAGAAGGAATGCCCTATGAGGTCCCTGTCCTGTGGAGACCAGCCTGAAAACCTGGGGAAAATCGCTTCCTTTCCCTATAGCTTTAATATGTTCATTTGGACCACAGATGCAAAATGAGCATGCCAGGCTCACCCAGAGAGTGTTGATAAGAATCACTGCGGGAGTGGGGAGGTTGAAATTTGGCAAAACATTTTTAAAAATTCAGCATTCCTATTGTTTACTCTGAAGTAAATTACTAAAATGATCCCTTGACAGAGTTTTCTTTGGGGATATGCAAACTCTCTAGTATGAAAGCAAGTAGCAGCCAAGAATTTGAAAATAAAAGTCGGAGAAGCACTGGAGTGGATTGTGAAGTCCTGGAGGATTCTTCAGGCCCTGCCTGGAGACTCTCTGTATGCTAGCACCTGGCACACTACCTTGCACCTAGAAGGTATGCAGAATTTATTCACAGAATGAAAGAATGATAAATCTGTCAAGAGGCATCCATTATCATAGTGATCCTGGAAAGGAATTTCTCAGCACAGAAGGTCTATTTACCAGACTTAACACATGTCACGGTCCTATCCTATTATGATGGACATTAGTAAATGGATATGCTACAGATGTTTGTAGGGTCTTAGTCTCTTTCCTGTGGTCTATCCCTTGCAGATAAGTCACTTTCCTTCTTTTACCACTTCACAGCAGCCAAATCATAGTAACTTTAGAAATGCAGGTCACTTTTGCAATTTGATGGCATCTTCTGCCAGTGCCCTCCAGCCCAGATTCCCCCTCCCCCACCTCTCTGCAGCCAGAGAGGACAGGATTTGAGAGCAGAGTTTTGCTGGGCAGGCCTCCAGCCCAGACGTGGCCACCCCCTTCCAGGACTGAAGCAGAGAAAATTGTAAAAGAAGATTTTATTAATATTGTGCTGTAGCTATGGGTGAAAGCTTGAAGTAGAATGAAGAGGCTTAAAGGAGAGAGAAAGAGAAATCTTCAACCCTGCTGGACATTCGGCCCTTTGGTAGTAGTCCAAGTCAGTTTTGTGTAGATGGGGCTGCTGCTAAAATAAGTTCGGGGAAAATCTAGTTCTGAAGACAACGGAAATAAAGTATTGGTCTTATTTTCCACTCACCTCTCTCCATGTGATAAATCACCCTCCTCTCACACCATACCTTCCCTATGATGAGGACAACTTTATTTCTTGACTGTGAAGTCCAGCACTATGGTCTAAGTGCTTGAACAAAAGGGGATGGTCTCACCCACCTGCTGGGGGCAGAGAAGGGATATTTCACAGTCCTGTGGGTGGCAGTGGTGGTAGCCACTGTAAGAACGTCTGGCTCCTATGAAGAATCATGGTGCTCCCATCCTCCATGGCAATCGGACCTTCCAGGGCAGAGGGAAGAGGCTGGGGCCAGTGCTGAACACCCAAAGGCAGCCATTGCTGGGTGTTCACTAGCAGCCCTCAGGCCCTTATTTCTTGGCCATGAAGTCTCACTGTGAACAGAGAACAAGGCAGTCAGGAAAGGTAGACCCCCAATGGCCTTTGACCTGGGCCCCAAAGAATGGGCCCTGGAGAATGCACTATGTTTGACCTGAAAGATGGTGGTCATCTTATTTCTCTTGTCTTGTGGTTGCTTTAGTTGTGGACATGGGGCATAATTCTGGCTGTTAATCCTCTTGTAGAAATTTATTAGAGGCTTTTGGGAAAGTTTTTCCTTTCTTGTTTTGTGTGTCTATTTAATAAGGAAGAATATTATTGATGATTGGAAATATATATTTTTTTCTCTTCTAGAATCAGTACATGGATGTGTGTCAAGCATTTTACAATTGCCTTAGTTTTTCATGGCTGTTATAACAAACCACCACAAACCTGGAGTCTTGAAACAACAGACATTTAGTCTCTCTTCTCTCTCAATTCTGGTGGACCAAGGGTCCTCACTTAGTATCACGGGGTCAAAGGTATCAACAGGGCCACCATCCCTTTGGAGACTGGAGGGGAGAATCTTCATTTCCTCCAGCATCTGGTGGCCGCTAATTTCCTGAGTTATGGCCATATCACTCCAATACTTAAGGCCAGGATTTTCAAATCTTCCTTCCCCGTCTTCATATCTCCTCCCCTGTGTGCTGCCAAACCTTTGCCACCTTTTATGGGGATACAGGCAATTCCTTTTAGGGACAATCCACATAATCCAGGATAATCTCTCTATTTTGAGATCTTTAATTTAATCATACCTACGAAGACGCTTATGTGCTGTATAAGGTAAAATTGATAGCTTCCAGGAGCTAGGAGGTGGATAGCTTTTGGAGAAGGTGATTTGCTAGCTTACCACGGTGATGATGAAAGGATAAAACAACAACAGTAACACGAAATCATGTCTATCTGGAAAGTCACTCAATTTCTGAGTTAACTTCTGCATATACCTATCTCTTGACTTTTTATGTTAGATCATTTACCCTTGTTTTTAAGCAAAGTATGAGCTGCCATACTTTGTCAGTTATCTTATTTATTGGACTTAAAACTACCTATCTGTTTAAAAAATGTGAGACAACTTCTTAGAGTTTTCTTAAAATATCTAAGATAGGGCAAGAGGAAGAAGTTGCAATTTCCAGTGGGTTGATTTTCAGCCTGTAAAATTGTAAGACTGAAGCAGAAGTTCTCAAGCTCAGCGTTGTTGACATTTTTGGAGGGTAGCACTTTGTTGTGGGGGGGTGGGGGCTGCCCTGTGCTCTGAGATGTTTAGCAGCATCCCTGGCCTCTGTTTCCACTAAAGGTTAGGAGTAACCTCCTTTCCAGTTGTGATAATCAAAATATGCCCAGATCTTTCTAAATGACTTGGAGTGGGGGGTTCGCTCATAGCTGTGAAGTACCAAGACAATGATATCATACTGGGTATTTTAACAAAATTATGGCTTATTTTGTAATGAGAGATGCTTGGCATCAAGACATTCAGGTGTAATTTGCCAGGAGAATGCAACTCCTAAACCTTCAGTTCCTTGGTCAGGGGCTAATGTAGGTTTATGTGAAGAAGATGCCTGGACTATGAACACTACAAAGACTGTCATCCAGGGGTATTACTTGAGTGTGTTCAGGTATATATAATTAAAAGTAACTGCATCTGGCTAGAGAGACCGTATCGATTCAGGAGTTTTGCTACTTAATGCCTGTGCCTCACCCAAGGGCTATTGTGTTTTTATGACCCTTGTTTAGATTTTTTACTTCATAGCCTTGCAACTCTTTTGTCCAGGATGATAAAGAGTCTTTTGGTTGTGGGATAATGTCCTTGTTAAATTTTTTACAACTCTGCACTTGTTTTGCTTCTGGTAAATGTGTGAGTGTGATTATCTTTGTGTAGTCCGCTAAATACTATCTTTATATGTCTGTTTGATATTCCCAATCTCTACAATTTTCTTCATTCTGACTTTGAGCTGTTCTACTGTATAACTCAACTCTCTGTGTTCTTAAGGGTGAAAATATATGTCCATATTCGTCATAGGATGTTTCCTGATAATTCCATCTAATATTACTCCCACAATTACTCACAGCATTCCCTTTTGGCATTGGTAAGATATATTGGATTTGATCACAGATTTGTGATTTCTCTGTACCTAGTATTTTTCCTTCATTATTTCATGTATCTAAACTTTTTTCTTAGCTAACATGTCAGATTCTTGAGGGGAGGACTGTCTGTAACCCTTACCTCCAAGCAAGTCAGATTTGAGGGTACTGAAATCCACATAGGAGTGAGATCATACATATTTATTTTTCTGTGCCTGGCTTATTTCACAGAGTATAATGTTATCCAAATTTACCCATATCCTTTAAAAAGGCTTAATAGTATCCCATTGTGTATATATACTATATCTTCCTTATTCATTTATTCACTAGTGGACATATTGGTTGTTTTCATATCTTCACTATAGTGAATAATGTTGAAACAAACATGGAAGTGCAGATATCTCTTTGACATAGTAATTTCATTCCTTTTGAATATATACCTCAAAGTGGAATTATTGGATCAGGTAGTAGTCAAAAGATGAAAAATTTCAGTTAGTAAATAAGAATAAATTCAAGGATTCTACACACAACACGGTGATTACAGTTAGTAACAATGCATTGTATAGTTGAAAATTGTTAAGAGTATATTTTTAAAGTTCTTACCACATACAGAGAAAAATAAGTATGTGAGGTAATGGATATGTTGATTATCTTGACTTAGTGTTATGGATTCGATCTGGAATTTTCTCCCAAAAGCTCATGTGTGGAAGGCTGGTCTCCAATGCAGCAAGGCTCAGAGGTGGCCATGGTGGAGGAGGCAGGTCACTGCGGGTGTGACCTAGAAGACTGTTTCTGTCCTTGTACCCTTCCATGTTTGTTCTCTCTCTCTCTCTCTCTCTCTCTCTCTCTCTCTCTCTCTCTCTCTCTCTCTCTCTCTCTCTCCCTCTCTCTCTTTTGCAGTTTCCTGGCTGCCAGAAACAGAGCAGCTTTCCTCTACCACGTTCGCTACCATAATGTTCTTGTCTCAGAGACCACAGACCACGGACGGAATCCTCCGAAACCATAAGCCACATAAAACCTTTCCTCCTCTAGGTTGTTCTTGTCAGGTATTTTTGTCACAGGGACAAACACCCAACACACTTAATCACACCACAGTTTATATATGTATCGAAGTTATATTGCATGCTATATGTATTTGTCAGTTAAAAACATAAAATTATTAACAACAACAACAACAATTCTGAGAATATGAAGGTACTCCATAGGCAAAGTCCTTGTTGAGCTGAGCAGAATGAAAAGTCTTAGAAGCCTGAATTTTGCTTCCCAGAAAAAGCTGTCTCTTTGGGTAATGTCCAGCATAGTTCTCAGCCATGAGTCTTGTTGGAACTAAGCTAGGAGGGAAAGGTTTTACAACAACCTGGGGCAGTGCTGTTTGTAGTATTGAAAAAGAATTTGACATGGAAATATATGGCATATGAGAGCAAGCCTGATACTGTTAAGAGGCATGGTTTTCTAAGCCCTGTGCTTTTCCAAAGAAATGGCTTAGAGTCACCGTGGCAGTGACTACTACAGAGGCAGAAGCTGAATGAGGATAGGTTAAACTTCAAGATGTGGTTTGCTTCAGTTCAGAAACTTAAACATTTCCTTCAAAGGTAGACTCCAAGAAGGGTATCCTTAATTTTAAAAACAAGTTTTATTATGTCGAGGAAAGCTGCCCTTCCATAAGAAGCAAGTGTGGTGGCTCTGAAATTCAGAGGCATTATGTCTCCTTGATGTCCTGGTAATATTAAATTTAATTTCCATACTTCATCAGCTCTAACACATATTGAACAAAATTTTCACATATGTGGATGTAAGGTACATCTTACAGTCATGACATAGCAATAATATTGGGGTGTATTTGGAGGCCTGGGCATCAAAGTTTTTAAAATTGGGTATTAGAAACCTGGAAGAAAATTCTAGATACACTAGTTCAGTTTCATAAAAAAGCTGCATCACTATTGGTGATGAAGTAGGAAATGGCACGGAGTGGGAAAGGATGGGCATGGAGTCACGATGTGATTGATACGTGTCAGATGCAGAATATGAAGTAGCAATGGGATTAGCTTAGCTTTCTTTTTTATGGTTACTCAGAATGATATATGGAAATTATCTAAGTGGGTTTAAGAGAGCTCCTTCTATAAGCATAAAAGCCTACTCTTGGCTAATAAGAAAGCATCGGGACATACTTTTTTATTGGCAGAATTATTACTTAAGTGATACATCTTGTAATGGTACATCTAACATGAATGTTTTCTTGGATTTAGTGAAGCCAGCAGCATGGTGGCCTTAATGATATGAAAAATAAGTCAAACTTCCTCTCATACATACCCCGAGATTCAGGCATAGATGCAAAGAACTGGAATGGTATCCTGAGTTCTGGTCTTCTTACTGTTGGGTGAAGATGTTCCTCCTTTTTAAAGGACACTTTTATTGGCACATTTAATTATGCATTATAGTAAGTTTCAAAGTTATACAAAAAACTTGCGCAGAGGTCTTGGTGACTTTTCCCTCAGGTGCCACCCTGTAACCTACTCCTCCCCATATACGATAGTACTACTGGTAGCGATACTGTTATACATGGACAGCATAATTTTTTTGTGTACATGGTACTGGGGATTCAATATAGGGACATTTTACTTCTGAGCTATACCCCCAGGTTAAATTTTTCTTGTTTTGAAACAAGATCTCCCTATGTTTCTGAGTGCCTCATTATGTTGCTGAGGCTGTCCTCAACCTGCAATCCTCTTGTTTTAGCCTCCCAACTACTGGGATTACAGGCATGCACCCACCATACCCTACTTGGTATAACATAGTTTGAACTGGTGTAATATATTAATCTTTGAAATGGTGTTTTCCCCTTTTCTCCTTGCTTAAGATTCTTAAGTTTTAATTACTTTTGATAATTGGAATTCTGTTGCAATTCTTAAAAAAAAAAAGGAAAACAATAATATTGGTGGACGTTTTATGTTTAGTAGATCTAGATCTAATCTTAGCACTGGAGCCTCAGTTCCCCTGTTCACTGTGACTCTGTAATGGAGAGCTGCTTAGCCATGTGCCATGAACTGGTTCAGGTAGAAGAAGACTGCCATTGACCTAGCTATGTGAGTGGCCAAGCAGCTATAGAACCTGGAATGTCTGAAGCCTTCTGGCAGGCTACTTCTGGCCATGTGGAGTCTCTATTTTTACTCCAGTATAGTACAGACATTATCCTTTTTAGGTATGTCCTGACATGAGAGACAGCTCTTACAGATTGCTGGTGCCTGCTCTGGAAAAATATGGAATAGACGAAATCAAGTACATTGTTGCCTCCAAGGTTCTGTCACAGTTTGCACAGATTGTCCAAAAATTCCTCAGCAAAAATGATTACTGCTTGTGTCCAGGGATAATTCTTTCCACATTTGAAATCCTCCAAAGCCAGAACAATACTTACACACATTTTCCCCACAGATTGGAAGGAGGAATTTTGAAAGTTCTAAAGTGAACAGAAAAAGCACTAAAGTAAGCATTAATTCGACAAAAGTGATTCTCAAAATATGAGAATGGCCAGGAGTGAGGGCACATGCCTCTAATCCCAACAACTTGGGGGCCTGAGGTAATAGGATTGCAAGATCAAGGCCAGCCTGGGCAACATAACAAGACTGTCTTGAATACTACTATTACTATTACTACTACTACTACTACTACTACTACCACCACCATTATTACTACCAATGATAATAATAAAGGTCTGAGGTTGTAGTTCAGTGAGTGGTAGAATATATCTGGGTTTGATCTCAAGTACCAAACAAACAAACAAACAAACAAACAAACAACAAAACAAAAAAAACACCTCAAAATCAACAGCAACAACAACAAACGCATATGATCTGTGGACACCAGTGGCATCAGTATCTCTGGGAACTTCTTAGAAAGGTAATCTTGGGCCTCAATCCAGATCTACCAAATCAGACACTCTGAATGAGCTCCATTCACTTCATCTTTAGCAAACCTGCCAGATTCTGATGTTTGCTTTTGAGAAGCATTGATCTATACAGTATCAAGAACACAAAAGGCAACAGAAAAAATAGAGCTCTTGATCTCTTGTCCAATTGATTCTAGAATATAGACCCTGGGATAGGGCTCATATTTCTCCTGTTTTGTTCTGTATCTTTGGGCAAATTGATTAGCTCTGCTGACCTTCATTTTTTTACAGTATAAAATGGAGGTAATTGGTTAGATGTTCTCTTGATTCCTTATGATTATTTTGTATTGCTTTTGTGTTTTAAAATTCCATCAGGTGCTTGATGGCATCTTCAGCAGAGATGTGAAGGTTTAAATGAGAATTGTCATCTTTTTAGGACTCTTGAACAATATTGAGGAAGGGAGGAGCTGTCTTCTTTCTCTCTTGGTGCAGAAGGAATGTGCCCAAGCAGGGCTCTTCCTGCTTGATAGTAAAAGATGTAGAAGTAAGGCTGAGTGTCCAAGATTTCTTTACTAGGCTCTGCACTCTAATTCTGGCCCTAATACTAACTTTTACTGACACCAGGCAATTCTTAATAACTCACTGGTTCTAAGTTCTTCTACCTATACTATAAAATATTAAATAAGGAAACATTTCTACATATCTAGTGCAATTATCAGTGCAGAGCAGGCATCCAATACATGTTCCATTTTCTTTCCTTTTCAACTCATTTTGTTCTTTGGAATTCCCTAGTGTTAGAGTTTTTGTTTTGTTTTGTTTTTGTACTGGAGATTGAACCCAGGGGGTGTTCTACTTCTGAGCTACACGTGCAGACCCCATTTAAATTTTTTTTTTCCATTTTGAAACAGGGTCTTTCTCAATCGCTGAAGGACTCACTAGGTTCTGAGGCTGGCTCCAACTTGTGATACTCCTGACTCAGCCTCCTGTGAACTGGGATTACAGGCCTGTGCCACCATGCCCAGTTTGTAGATTGTTTTTAACAAGTTGGCTTGGTTTCCAAGTTATTATGTGGGGTCCTAAGGTTACCTTTGCAAGGGGAGCATTTGTTGACGGCCAGTTAGTCTTCTTGTTGTCTTACTTGGCTGTCCTTATCCTGGGAAGCCTGGCTACTTGCCTTCAAGCTAATATTTATTGAAGGCTCTTCATACTTTTGAGTATTTGTTGCTCATCAACCAGCAGTTTCAGAGTATCCCATAACCCCAAATTTTCTTTCTGAAATTCCTGGCCAAAGTGCATTGCACACCCTTGTTTAAATGGGACAACAAGAGTCTGTGTATATCAACAAAGTGTTTTACTTTTATTTTAAATTGTCCTATCTATAAGTAATTAAAAGCAGCTTCTTTAAGTACTCACATTTTTTCATGCTTTCATCTTTTCACAGAAGTTCACACTTGTAAGCATCAAGGATGTATCAGATACTTTCCCATAGGTAATCCTATTTAATTCTTTTTTTTTTTTTTTTGCGGTACTGGGGATTGAACCCAGAGGCGTTCTACCTTCGAGCTATACCCCCAGCCCTATTTTTTACTCTTTATTTTGAAACCGAGTCTCACTAAGTTGCGGAGTGCCTCACTAGGTAGCTGAGGCTGGCCGCGAACCCGGATCCTCTGGTCTCAGCCTCCCGAATGCTGGGATTACAAGCATGCGCCACCACGCCCGGCTCCCTATTTAATTCTTACATCAGTACTGTGAGATGTTGGTGCTGCCTCCATTTCAGTAACTTGCCCAAGATCCCTAGAATATGACAAACCAGGAAGTGGATCCAGCTGTTTTCTTTCTGGGGCCAGTGCCCTTTCCATGAAAGCAAAGCTCTGCTACAACTTACACTTGCTAGAGAAATGGCTTTAGTGTGTGCATAAGGATTTCTCTGATCTGGAAGATGCTGAGATGGTGTTAAAATTCGAGTTTAATCAATCAACCAATTAGTATTTATCGAGTGCCTGCCGGGTGCAGAGATTGTACTTGGCTCTCTGGGAAATAAATAGCATCAAGGAAGAATCAAACTGATCAGGATGCAGTGAAGGAAGAGAAACCCACACCTTAGGTGCTGGCTGGTCAGATGAGACAGTGCATATTCCAACCTGAGCAGCAGAGGAAAAGAGAAGCAGGGGATCAGGGCTCTGTAGATCTCTGGCCTCCAGGTGGGTCAGGAAGCATCTACATCCACATTTACTACATGCTTTCTAGGTTCTTGGAATACCTGGCAATATTTCTATAGTTTATTTTTTTGGCCTCATCTTACTTTTTACAGTGGCTCTGTCCCCATTTTATAGATGGGTAAACCACATCCTAGAAAAGTAAAATGAGCCTTCCTGATAGGTATGCTTGGCAAGAGGTAGAGATGGGAATCCAGCCCAAGTCTTTCAAGTCCAAGCCTGGTTTTCTTTTGATGGCATCACTTATTAGAATAGTCTCTAGAAAAGGCTTCTTAACAGTTGCCCAAAGTAGTGCTGTAATCATTTAAAGGCCAAGAAATGTGTGTGTGTGTGTATGGGGAGTCTAAAGACAACAATATTTTGAGATATTTAGGATTTTCGTAGATACAGCAGTGTGACATTGAAAGAAATACCCTTCACCCCCCACTGAAACATTTATGCTGATGTTGCTCAGCTATGTGCAAAGAATTCAAACTCTTAGTACTTTAAGCCTGAGATTGTGGCACATGCCTGTAATCTCAATACTTAGGAGACTGAGAAAAAGGGATCATAGGTTTGAGGACAGCCTTATCAACTAAGCGAGCACCTCAGAAATTTAGTAAGACCCTGTTTCCAAATAAAAATAAAATAGGACTGAGAGGTAGAATCTCCCTGGGTTCCATCCCCAGTACCAAACAACAAAAACAATAACAACAACAACAAAACAAAAAATAGTATATTTAAAAAAACAGTTTAGAATTTTGCACAGCTCTTCAGAAACCCTTCCCTTAACCCCTCCTCCCAGCCCATGTGCTTCTCCCAGCACTGAATTGTTTCTTAGTGGGAGAAAGGCATAGCTTTGCACAGTACAAGACTGAGTTGAAGTGAGGCCAGCTGGATGGGGTGAGTTCTCTGGATGCTAGTGTCCTCATGCATTATGAAGCAGGGCACTGCCTTCTTGGGAAATTACCATCAAGGACAGGTGGAATAGCAATTTCAAACCATTTCAGAAAGTTCAGATAGCTGTATCCATAGCCTTTCCCTGAGGTGGTGCCAGGAGCTTGGTAGGTGGCATCAGTGTGGTTACTTAGCTAATGTTCTACTTGCAAGGACGTTGGCTAGCACATCTTTGATAGGAAACAGCAAATCAAGGTGGTGAAAGAAACTTCCTTGCCTGGTGAACAGCAAACGTCAGCACAGTTCTAAAGAATGGGGCCCACCTGGCAGGAAGCACAAGTGAAACTGTTTGCTTAAGGAGAAAATGTCCAAGGAGAAATATGAAATACGTTTGGGCTTTTTTGGATAAAAATTTAAAAAGACCCCTTTTGAAGCAGAAACGTCAAATACCTAATATATTTTCAAAGAATAACCTAAGTGTAAGGAGAAACTTGCTGTTCATGATACTTTCTGATAATAAATCAATATTTAACTTCCCTAGTAGGCACAAGAATGACTTCAATTTAAGAACCCCAAATATATTAAATATTCCTTTCAAGTCCAAATTAGTATATCGGAATCCTATAATTCTTAGCACAAAAATATATTTATAATACAGATCCAACAAATATTTCTTGCTGGAACAATCTTTTTGCATCTTGAAGATTTTTATCAGAATCCTAATCTTCTTCTGCATTCTTATGGTGACTCTATTATGTTTAATTTTTACTGAATTCCAACTCATAGAGAATTACTAATCCACACTGTAATTCAGTTGTTAGGAATACTCAACCAGTGTGTCCTTTCCTGTACCATAGTATAATATGCATAACTTACAAATAAAAATATTGCCAAATGAGTTTAGCTGAGAACCACTTTTTTCCTATGCAGTCACTTTGATAATGAAAAATTCTATTGATTTTTCTTATTGTAAAATGTATAAATTGCTACTTCCTACTCTTTACTGTACCCTGCTTTGTCACTTTAAATGTCGTATGAGTTCCCTCATACACACAACCCGAAGCTATCTAGGTATAAGATATAACTATTGGATGAGACCATAAGGGGAAGATATTCAAAGCCCACAGAAAGTAAGCAACTAAGAAATAACACAAATAATGAAACTTTAGATCCAGAAGGAACCTTTGTAATTAAAAAACAGACAACCCGAGCC
The DNA here is from genome assembly GCA_004027655.1 of Graphiurus murinus. Classification (NCBI taxonomy): domain Eukaryota; kingdom Metazoa; phylum Chordata; class Mammalia; order Rodentia; family Gliridae; genus Graphiurus; species Graphiurus murinus. Next base: position 113,401 of record PVLC010001276.1, on the reverse strand, counting down.
GGGCGTGGTGGCGCACGCTTGTAATCCCAGCATTCGGGAGGCTGAGACCGGAGGATCCGGGTTCGCGGCCAGCCTCAGCTACGTAGTGAGGCACTCCGCAACTTAGTGAGACTTGGTTTCAAAATAAAGAATAAAAAATAGGGCTGGGGGTATAGCTCGGAGGTAGAATTCCCCTGAGTTCAATCCCCAGTACC
>PVLC010001276.1:43873-113107 GCA_004027655.1 Graphiurus murinus | reverse complement strand
TAGACCACAGACTTGTGTTGCATGTGCCTCTGGAGCAGTGAGTGGTTGTGGTATTCTGCTTTGGAGACAAAGCAGTGAACCAAAGAGCTGTCCTTTACAGTGTGCTGAGCCCAGCTGGAAAATCTCTGAGGATCCCCATTCTCCTCCCAGGTGCAAAGATGCACCACACAGTTATTGGAAAAATGGAACCAACAGAAAACTTTAATCAACAGACATTTAGATCACTTCTAGGTGTTAGTTACTGGAGTATTGCTTTAGCATCCTTACAGGTGAGCAGGACTTTCTGCTCAGCATCATCCTCTCTACTCTGTGCTGTATTTCTACCTTTTGACATAGTGTCCTTTTACTTTCTTCTAATTGGAGTAATTTATATCTCCACTTGGAAAATAAGTAGTATCATATCACATACTCCATCTTTCCCTTAGTGTATCTTCATTTTCTTGAAGCAAAGAGCCAGAAGGAAAAATAATCCCTGTCAACACTTAGGAAAATGTTAAAAGTACTCCTAGTATGGTATTTCTCCTCTTTTCCACAATTATTGCCACTTATTTTATTTCATATTCACTACCCAACCTACTCAATATGGCCCGTACCCATGCATACAGGTGAAAAAAGCAACAGTCTCCATTGCCCATACGCATTAGCACCAAATTATTTACCTCAGTGCTCTTATCTGAAATCCAGGCTATATCTACCTGCCTACCAGAAATTTCCATTGGAGCCTCCTAAACAAATTCTTTATTTCTCCAGTCTTCTTCCTTGTCTTTTATTGGGTAACTGAGAAATTGCCCATGCCAGACACGTGATCTCTCATAATATCTATCTTTGGCTAACCCCTCATGTCTCTATTTCCCTAATAATGCTCCTGCCCTCTTCATCATAGGCTGCACCACCAAAATATGCCAAGCAATTGGTTATAGCCCTGCACACAGGGATGGCATGCCTCAAGGTGACTTGAATGGGTGGTCTTTAGTGCCTGACTTTGTTGTAATGCGTGCAAAGTTATTTCTAGACATTTTTTTGTCTTGTTTTGCTTTTGCAGTCCAATTGAAGATGTTCATTTTAATAGTTTATCTAATCGGAGGACCAATTGGAGTTGAAAAAACCTCAAACTCTGCCCATATATGATGTACTTTTCATGATTAAAGTAGCATTTGAGCTCACTTAATATAAGCAGTTCTCAGTGAATTAGGATGGAAATCATATATAACTTATTGATGTAACTGAAACTTCATCAGGGCATGCTCTGAGAAGCAAATAAATGGGATCTTTCCTATCTATTGAAACTTTCTCACTCAATATCTTTAGTTTTTAAAGTCAGGGATATTGAGGTATAATTCATATACAGTAAAACTTGTCTGGATTTTCAAGTATATAGATCTGTAGTAGTCAATGATGCAAACACTTGTGCAACTACCCAACACAATCAAGATATAGACTACTTCTGTTACTCATAAAATTCCTTCATGCCTCTTAGAGTACTTTCTGTGTAGTCAATCCTTCCTTCTACCAAGAGCCCCTGGTAATCACTAAACTTTCTGTCCTTTTCTCTAATACCCTATAATTGTATGTAAACTTTTCTTTTTTTTTGGTACTGAGTATTAAAGTCAAAGGCATTCTACCTTTGAGCTACTCCTGCAGCCCTTTTTATTTTGAAACAAGGTTTTGCTAAGTTGCTGAGGCTGTCCTCAAAGCTGTGATCCTCCTGTCTTAACTTCCCAAGTACTGGAATTACAGGTGTGAGCCACCATACCCTGCTTGTTTGTAACCTTTTGATTTGGTTGTTTTTATTTAGCATAATGAGTTTGAGAATTATTAATGTTTTGCATGTGTTATTAGTGGATTTTTTTCTTTTTCTTTTTTTTTGCTGAGTTGTATTTCATTGTATGCATTTCACATTTCCTTGGAGTATGTGTGTATATGCCATTGTATGTTTATCCATTACCTAGGGGATGGATATATGATAGTAGACAGACTATAAGATGACCCCATGATTCTTGTTTCCTGCTGTTCATGCCTTTAATTCATCTTTTCCTCATCAGTGTAAATAGGACCTGGGACTTGTTTCTAACCAATATAAATTGGCAAAGATAATGCCACTCATGATTGTGTCACCTGTTTACTAGCAGACATTTTGGAGACACTGTTGCCTTGGTACAATAAGCAGCTGTGTTGAGCAAGTCCACATGGCAAAGACCTGTGGGTGGCCTCAAGATTCTGGATACAGCCTCCAGGTAGCAAACACTAACAATCTGGGTCCTTAGTCATACAGAAGCATGGAAATGAATTCTGCCAACTGTCTAAGTGAGCTTGGAAGCAAATTCTTCTCCATTTAAGCCTTGAAATGAGGTTGCAGCCTAGCCAACACTTTGCCTCAGGCATGTAAGAATCTAAACAGCTGAGCCAGGCTGACTCCTGAACCACAGAAACCATGAGACAATAAATGTGATCTTTTAAGATTCTAAATTTGTGTTAACTGGTTTATACAGCAATAAAAAATGACACAAGGTATCCATTTTCAGTTTTTGGTGATCACAAATAAAGCTGCTATAATCACACATGATTATAGCTATTGGTGGTCTGTATCTTCATTTCTTCTGGGTAAATACCTAGGAGTGGAATTTCTGTGTCATATGGTAAGTTTGTTTAACTTTCTACGTGGGTACCAAGCTGTTTTCTAATTCACTATACCATTTTACAGCTCCACCAGAAATGTATGTGAATTCTAGTTGCTTCGATATACTTAGTAAACGTTATTAGAGTGCCTGAGTTGTCTTCTGAGCTCTTTTGTACTTTGCATCCCCTAGGCCTAGTGTTTGACACATGCTTATATACTGGTAAATGTTTGGGATGATAAATTTAATGAATTTATCCAAACACTTTTACAAATGCCCCAAAGGCCTTTTCTCATTTATCTTGAGGGGACAAGGGCTAGAGAGATAGCATTTCCAACTTTAGGTCCTATGCAAATATAATGACTCTTCTGTACAGGTCACTCTCAAATATGATTACACTTTAAAATAGTCTGGAGAGCTTTTTTAAAAATCCTGATGTCCTGGCTGGTCAATTAAATCAGGATCTCTGGGGAGAAGACCCAGATGATATTCTGTTAAAAAAAATCACCTGGCGGGGAGCAAGGTTAAACAATATGAAGAGTACTGATGCCTAGATTACACTTTCCTAAATGCCGAAATAATTGGACTGGGGTGTGGCCTGGGTGGCAAGGGTTTCAAAAGCTTTCCAAGGTGATTTTAACATGAAGCCAATCCAGTTTTCCAACCACAGCCCTAGCACTGGCCTCATTATCTGGTTCACAGAACAATTCTTTAGAAACTGAAAACCCATGACTGGAACAGTCACACCTTCAAGACTGTAATGGAAGCAGGTGGGGAAATCTGCAATTCAGATAATATGACCTCATTTTGCAGGCCGTGGAACTTGGTACTAATTACATTTGTCTGGTGTAAAAACATCAGTTATACACCTGCCCCGTGTTTTTTTTTTCCTGCCAACTGTGTGGTAACTCTGGTTGTAGTTCTCAGTAATCCATAGGCTGGGAAATAAGAAGAGAGCCCCAGATGCAAAGAGATGGCAACTAGGAAATTGCTGGTAGAACCATCTCATGCCCTTCTTCATGGCATTGTCCTTGGCCCTGACTTTGTTTTAAAACAACAACAGAAAAGTGGTGCCTCCACATTTTGTTGCTCCATTTTGACTTTAGGAATTAATGGTGTTTCTTTGCTTAACTTACAGCAGTTAATGGTGTTTACACTGGTGGGGAGAAATTAATGCTGTTGCATTGTTATGAAACACAAAGTGAGGATAAAAAGGATTTAGGTTAGTAATCAAGAACATATCTCTTGATGAGTTCGACTTGCCCCCTTTTAGCTGATTTTATGCATGGCTGCTTCCCAAAATGGCTCAGTGGGTTACAGCTGACAGAAAGGAACCAAAAATTATGACCACTTTCCTGAGACACGGCAAAGCTGCAAACCAGGCAGAGTGGAATAGCCAAGCAAATTCATGGTGAGATTTTTTTTTTTTTTTATCTTCAGCATTCAGACTGGGCATTCTTTGTCCTTTGCCTCTTGAGCATCTTAGCTTCAGTTGCTTTATACCTTAATCTATGGTTGAACTATTTGGTTTCTCTGTTGTTCTTTGTTGTTGTTTTGACTCAACCTTGAGCCTCAGATTTCTCTCTAACAGTTCATTTTGTGGAACCCAGAGGCTCTCTTTCTGTTGCTGTTGGACAAACACAAAGCATGATCATAACTAATCCCTAACAACCCAGTACTTCTGTTGCAAATAGCTTGAACATACACTTCTTGCCTATTGCTCACCCTATTTCCCAGCCCTTCCAAAAGATAGTGGTGTGTATGGTGCTAAGGATTGAACCCAAGGGCATTTTACCTCTTACTATTATACCCCCAGCCCTGTTGTATATTTCATTTGGAAACAGGCTCTCACTAAGTTGCTGAGGCTGGCCTTGAACCTGTAGTCCTCTTGACTCAGCCTTCCCAAGTACTGGGATTACAGGCATGTGCCGCCACACCCAGCCATGCTAGTATTTGTGGAGTTGTGTTTGGTGAAGCCACTAAGATTTTATTTACACATTTTTTTTTTTTTTTTTTGTACTCCAGTTTCATGTTGATGGCTGGTTGGTCAGGAGCCCTGCTTTGCTTTACCTGTTCCTAAACTTAAGGCAATAGAACAACCTCTGTCTCTCACATTGTCAGAAAGTAGGCAGAGGGGAAAAAGGTAAAGCATGACATAAGATCATTTCTAATTCTAGGAGGGCAGAGACATGTAATCCTATCAATGCCAAAAGGGAAGAATGATGATTTTGGGGGAGGACACAGGGAATCTTATATTGCATGTTATAATAATATAATGTACTGAGTTTTATGCATAAAAATGGGTAAAGGGAGAAATACACACAGTTCTGAGATCAACATTCTAAAAGGAGAGATCATTAAGCATCCTCAAAGATGATTTTGGAGTTAATTGTGTGTGTGTGTGTGTGTGTGTGTGTGTGTGTGTGTGTGTGTGTGTGACAGACTTACAAACTTTGGGAATCAACACCTAATACTTAGGGCTCATATTAGAAGTGTGTCTACATAACACACTTAAATTTAGAGCCAAGGAATAACGCTGATGGATACAATCAGATAAGTTTAAAACCTTCATATGATAGATGAAGTAATTAGGGCAAAAGAAGGAAAGGGACATTGCCCAGTGTCACACAGTGAAAACAACTAAACACAGGCCCACTTCTGACTCGGGGTCTAGTGATTTTTGTGTAGTATTGTATTATCTATTTTCCAACCATAGCATCTGTGGACTCACAATTTGAGAACTTTGAACAGATTTGCCTCTCTCTTTTTTCTGATTCTATTCTTTGGCTAAGGATGCAATCCAATTTCTAATAGGATTTACATGTCTTTGCTTATGGCTTCTAAATGTTAAATTGTGGTGTGGGTTTTGCTTCAGTTTTGTTTAGTGGATGGGTTTGATCAACATTATAATGTCTTATAAAAATATAGGTTTAAAGGGCATAATCTATCAGCTTATGGAAACATTTTTTTTTTTTTTTTTTAGGGGAAACAAACTCACCCCAATCAGAAGATAGGATTAGTCAGGCTTGACCTGCTAAATTGAATCAGACAGTTATATAGTATCAGATGTTCCCAGCATTGACCTTTTTAATGAGAAATGGATCTGTTAGATCTGTTTTACTCTGCTGTAAAATATTTTATGAATTTGAATGGGGCTTTCCATCATTTAGATAGATATCAGGATCTGAGGATGAGTAAGGCTGAGACCAAGTAAAATTAGCTTTTGATGGCCTGGCCAGGTGGAACATGTTTAATTTGTTAACTTGCTAACCTTCTTTCTTCCGTAAGCCAAAAGGCTCAAAAGACCAGACACCAGTGAGTACCTTTTATAAAGAGAAGAATAAGACCAAAGCAACCCAGCAGAAGTTCTTTGGGAAAATCTCATAAAGTATGCAGTCTCTCCTGCTGAGGGAGGACAAAGCATCTGGGTCTCTTTGCTTTCTTGTCACATCCACAACTCCTGTCCTTAAATGCAGCTTCAGGGCCTGACAACTGGAGTTGACTAGTTAAGTGGATCTTAAGTTCCATCTTTGAAATCACCCAGCTGTTCTCTTTTCTCAAAAATAAAACCATCCCAGCTGGTGGGTGGGAGTTTCCCACTGTGACCCAGGAAGCTGAGGCCTGGAGACAGGTGTGGGTGGGAAAATGGAGGGGAAGGGGGAGCACGGCAAGGGGGAGAGGCAGGTGCTGCATCCCCCATAATGATCTTCATCTGGTCCACTGAAGCAATGTGGGTGGGGCTGCCCATGAGGGGGTGGTGCTTTGTTACTTGGAGGCTTATTTCTTGCTGTTTTGCAGACATATGGGAGACAGGCACAGGTACAATGAGATAATTAAATATTGGAGCTGGAAGAGGTCTTTGACACTGAGTCCAGTTATTTTAGAGATGCTAAAGCTGGGATCCACAGGTGAACATGCTTGGTCCAAAGACTTAATTGAAGTCCAGTTATTCTAACTCCACTGAGAGCTGTTTGATAATTCCTGTGGCAGAGTAGTATGGATAGATATGGCCTGGAACCCAACATTAAACATTTACGGTATGATTGGGAGCTTGTACTATAATATAAAGAATAGAGTATAAGTAATGTTTAGAAGGATAAGAATCCTACCTGTAATACTTCTGAATATGCTAAATGCTCCTGAAAAAGTCACTCGACTTCTGTGTCTCTTTGATGCCACTTCTACATTAAGCATTCACATATACATATACAAATCTAAGCAGCAGATAGTGTGATTAAATATAAAAATTTAATATTAAGTTAATGCATGCTCATAGTCCTGAGGATTGGGTGGGGAGCTGGACGAGGATGTACTTTGATCCTCTCTCCAACATGGTTGCTCACTGACAAAGGGTGCAACACTGAGGTTATACTATGGCTTTTACCCTCTCTAAGCAGGGCCCTTCCCTGGTATCCAAGACCTTGATAAACAAGTATATTTCTCTAGACTCTTTGAACATGCAAGGTGACTGTAGCTACTCTAATAAAGCAATCAGTGTTGGAAGGTGAGGGCTAGAGGAGAGATGGCTGTTCTGCCTTAATGTTTCTCTTTCCAAGATACCAAGTGATTTAGCAAGTAGCAAGGTCCACATCTTGAGTACTCAAATAATACCTTGAGGACTCCTGTGTAGATTCCACCATGCAGGATGGGTCAACTCCAGCCAAGGAACCTGGGTTTTATTGCTTACTCTGCCATAGCTGTCTGGTTTGGGGGAAAGACATCTCTGAATCCCAGTTCCCTCATCTATAAAGCAGAGACTGCTCCTGTTCTGTATGTCGTGCAAGGTTGTGGGGACATGATGACGTGATGGGTATGAAAGCACTAATTATAAAGAACTGCACATCTGGAGTGCCTATTTTTCATGGATGCTGGTAAGAGAGAGTAAGGCTCACTGTGAGTTAACATGTAGCTACTGAATGGGAGAGCTCACCCAGTAGATATTTTACCTAGGTCAGTTTTCAGGTGGGGGATGCCTTTAGATTCTAGAGGTCTCTAGAGCCTAAGTTAGCTTTGGGGGAAGGAACCAGAAGAGAAGGCTGGTCAGTGTTGAGAATTCCTTTCCTCTCCCCACCCCCTCCTTCTCTTTTCTCATCCATTCCTAACTCTCCCATTTCTCATCTTTCCTTCCCTACAGAGAATGTTTTTTGCTAACATTGGTCATTGCTGATGTCAAATTGCCCTGTGGGAGCTGGGCGTGGTGGCCTACACTTGTAATACCAGTATTTGGTGGCTAAGACTGGAGGATCCAGGTTCGAGGCCAGCCTCAGCTACCTAGTGAGGCATTCCGCGCAACTTAGTGAGACCCTGTTTCAAAAAAAAAAAAGAATAAAAAATAGGGCTGGGGGTATAGCTTGATAGCTCGGAGGTAGAATGCCACTGGGTTTCACCCCCAGTACTGTCAAAAGAAAAAAAAAATTGCCCTGCAAGGCTAGCCTGTAAACTTCAGGCAATTGTGCTAGGAGAGAGCTGCACACCCTTGGACAGGAGGCAGAATGTACTTAATCTGCTACCAGTGCCCAGGAGTTGAATCTCTTTGTCTTGTACCCACTGCCCTTTTCTTATTCTGGCACACAAACTGGGGCCACAAGCCAACTCTGCATTTGGGCAGTGGTGACCCAGGACCAAATTTGCTTGGATGTTGCGGCTAGGAATGTGTGTTACAATGTCCCTTGCTCACAGAGGGCTTGACTCATTCAAGATTTTTTTTGGCCATGGAATCTTCTGGCCAAAGTTATCAAAAACTACCAAAGACTAATAAAGGCTATTTGGGAGAGATTGCCAATATTCTCAAAATATGGCCCTCAGCCACATAGGTGGTAACAGCAGGGAGCTACTGAACTTGAAATTAGAGGAATGTGTTCCCCTTGTATTTGAAGAGAGGGTACAGGGAGAAGCATCACAGCTGGTCATGTTGTTTTGGATGGAGTACAGCTGTAAGAGAATCTGGCACACTGCAGGACCCTTGTACAATAGCTATTTTTAGTTGTCTTCTCAGAAGGGCAGCATAGGAGACCGTCTTTGACTTCTGCATCTGGCAGGCAAACTCTGGCTGCAATTGGGTGGGCCTGGCTTCTGCAGACCGTTTTCCTCCCAAACTTAAAGAACTTCCAGTTCAGTACAGTTATGACATAGGATCACTTATTCAAATGAAAACAAACCCACAAACAACAACAAAGACCTGAAACAAATAAAATTCAACTTTATAAAGTAGTCCCCTGTTATTCATGGTTTTGCTTTCTGTGGTTTCAGTTACATGTGATCAATCACAGTTCAAAAATATTAAATGGAAAATTCCAGAAATGAACAATCCATAAGATTTATTTATTTATTTATTTATTTATTTATTTATTTATTTATTTATTTATTTTTTGCGGTACCAGGATGGAACCCAGGGGCATTCTACCTCCAAACTGCACCCCCCAGTCCTGTTTTTTATTCTTTATTTTGAAACAGGGTCTCACTAAATTGCAAAGGGCCTCATTAAGTAGCTGTGGCTGGCCATGAACTTGTGATCCTCCTGTTTTAGCCTCCCCAGTACTGGGATTACAAGCATGTGCCACCAAACCTGGCAATCTATAAGATTTAAATAACTTATTACAATGTATCATGATAATTGTACTATGTTATTAGATTTTGTTAATCTCTTACTATGCCTGATTTATAAGTTAGACTTTATTGTAAGTATGTATATATGTATACGAAAAGAATAGTTTATGTGGAGTTTGCTACTACTTAGTCTCAGGCATCCACTAGGGTCTTGGGATACATTTCCCATGGATAAGTTCAACCTAGAGTATCAGATTTTTGCTCTATTCATTGCATTTATTCTTTACACATCGCATAGTAGTGCTAACATGTAGTAGGTATAACATAAATAAACCAGATTTTTTTGTTCTTGAGTTCACAAAGAGTTGGCACAGGGGCAAGAACACACACTTAAATGATAATTAACACCTTAGGGAAAGGCACTGTGATTTTGAAATAGGAATCAATTGTAGGAAACACTTTATTTTTTGTGGTATGGGGGATTGAACCTAGAGGCATTCTACCTCTGAGCTCTATTTTATCTTTTTTTTTTTAATTTTATTAATCTCAAAACAGGGTCTTGTTAAGTTTCTGAGGCTAACATTGAACCTGCAATCCTCCTGTCTCAGCCACCCGAGTATTGGGATTCCAGGAATGTGCTACCTTGCCTGACTGAAAGCACATTTTAAATATGCAGTGCAGTATGCTTAAATTTTATAGCTTCTCTTGAGTGTCTTTTGCTAAAGGAGGAGGATCGAAATGGCTGGTGGAGTTTGTAGCAGGAGAGCTTTGAGGGAAGTGTATCATTTGGCTCCATCTATGGCAAAGCCAGAGGGAAGAATGTGGCTCTGGTTTGCACATTGAGCAGCAGCAGATGGTCCTGAGGAGTCCTGTCCAGTGGTGCTCCGAGCTGTGACGAATCCGATAAACAGTGAACCGCTCTGCTGTCAAGACAGCTCAGTGGCCTCAGTTTTCTCAGTTTCCATGCTGGGCTGGGCAGAAGTGCCAGGGAGTCAGCCATCACTCAGGGAAGGTGGTCTAGAGCCATCTGATTAATGGGCAGGTCTGTTCATGCACCTTACCTTAAATTCTTACGGTCCCAGAAATCTAAAAGAAAATCAGATCTGTGCCAAGATTTAGAACAGTGAGAGTGGAGCTAAACCAAGGAAGCCAGCAAGGCCATTGGGGCAGTGGGGTTGACTACACCCTACTCTTTCTTCTGCTTGTGTTCATGTCCTGCGAGCGGTCACCCTGTTCTCTATACTGACCACTGGGGGATCCCTGAGGATAATCCCTGAGGATAATATGGAGCAGCTTCCCAGGCCCTGCTCCATACCAGTCCGAAGGGATGTGTGATACCCTCAGGGTTTCCATCATCCCCTTGGTTCTAAGATCCAGATAGCAAGAAGTTGTGCATGATAAAAGACCACATGCTTTTTGGCCCATTTGAACATTAAACAGTCATGGTGTATGGAAGAGAAAACACACACTTCTCTTTTCCACTGCAGAGCAGAGTGGAGCTGATTATCAGTATATGCATGGGCTTTGCATAGTTAAATTTGCTGAATAAAGAAGGATCCAGGCTGCCAGGCCCAGGGATATTCACCAATTGGCTGAGTCCTGGAGTTGTTTTTTTTTTTTTTTTTGCTGGCTACAGACATCCCATCTGGTCTCTGGAGCAATTTCAACAGCATCACTGATAAGTTATACCTAATCGGATATGGCAAGAAAAGAATTCTGTGAGTCAAAGCCCCGGCTGCAGTCTGCTGCTGTACCCTAAGGCCATGCCTCTCACTGCATGCAGCTCTGCAGAACTGTTAATCTGAAAGGTAACAGCAGGAACCCAAACAACTGCTCAGTGTGATCCCACATGTGGTGACCAAGAGTAGAAGGCTGTATTAAAGACCTATGAGCCAGCGATGTGACTGGTGCCATCCTGCCACGAAATTCGGAGAGCAGCCAGCCTAGCCTCACTGCAGAACAAGCAGAACTGAAATAGCCTTTTTGAGCACAGTGGCGAGGAACTGACGAGCGTCAGCATCTTAAGGTCCCCATAGCTCACATTGCTGTTCACACTCATGGGTCCTCATCACTTTCAAGCAATAAGCATTTATATAGGGCCAACTATGTCCTAAGGACTGTGCTACAGTGGTGAATAGGACCACCTCCCTGTTGACAGGTGATATTTGTACCCTGATTCTATCTTTAAAAGGCTATGTCCAGGAGTTTCTGTCCTAGAAAGACATTCATAACAACTTCCTCCCTGGTGAATCTAAGGCAGTCTTGGCACTGGGAGAGACTCTTACACACTCCCTCACCCAATTCCTTTCTCCTACCCTGATGGTCTCCTACTTTCATGGCATTTTATTTCTTTTCTCTGTAGCTTTCACATATGAGAGTAAACACTTTATACTTGTCTTGCTGAGTCTGGATTATTTTGCTTAACAGGATTCTTTCCAGTTTTGTCCATTTTCCTGTGAATGGCATAATTTTATTCTTTGTGGCTAAATAAAACTCCATTGTGTACATATGCATATTTTATTTATTCAGTCATCTGTTTGTGGACATCTAGGCTGATTCTATAACTTTGCTATTATGAATTGTGCTATGATAAACATGGATATGCATATGTCTCTCAAGTATGCTGACTTTAATTCATTCAAATAAATATCAAGGAGGCTATAGCCAGATCATAAGTTAGTTCCATTTTTAATTTTTTGAGAAAACTCCATACCAATTTCCATAATCTATGTACCAATTTATATTTCTACCAACAGGGTTTAAGAATTCTTTTGCCCAAATATCCTAATCAGAATTTATTATTATTTGTATTCTTGAGAGCCGAGCATGGTAGTGCATACTTGTAATCTCAGTACTTGGGAGGCTGAAACAGGAGGATCACAGGTTCGAAGTCAACCTCAGCAACTTGTATTCTTGATGAATGCTATTTTGATTGGAATGAGATAAATCTCAATGTAGCTTTGATTTGCATGTTCTTGGTGGCTAAAGTTATTGAACATTTTTTCATATAACTGTTGACCATTTGTAATTCTTCTTTTGAGAAATGTCTGTTCAGTTGATCATGGCTTACATTTTTTTTTTTTTTAGTGTTGAGTTTTTTTGCATTCTTTATTTATTCTAGATATTAATCCTCTATCAGAAGAATAGGGAGCAAAGATTAACTCCCATTCTGTAGGCTAACTCTTCATGTTCTTGGTTCCTTTGCTGTGCAGAAACTGTTTAATTTGATGCTATCTCATTTATTATTGTTTTTATTTCCTGAGCTCCAAGAGTTCTATTTGAGAAGTTTTTGCCTGTGCCAACATACAAGAAGTTTTTGTCTGTGCCTACATACTGGAGTGTTTCATTTTGTTTTCTTCTAGCAGTTGCAAACTTTTTGGTCTTATATCTATGTTTTGATCCATTTTGATTGGCTCGTGTACAGGGTGAGAGATAAGGATCTAGTTTTTCTAAATATGGTTATTGAGTTTTCTCAGAACCATTTGTTAAAGAGGCTGTCTTTTCTCCAATGTATGTTTTGGATAACTTTTCAGAATGACTGAAGCTGTGTGAGATTTTTTTCTGTGTATTCTATTCCATTGGTCTAAATGTCTATCTTTATACTAGTACCATGCTGGGTTCATTGCTACATGTCTGCAGTATAATTTGAAATTAGGTATTGCGATGACTCCAGAATTGCTCTTCTTCCTCAGAATTGCTTTGGCTATTCTCAGATTAACGTCTCTTATTCTTCCTTGTGAATTTTAAGATTGGTTTTCCTAGTATCACGAAGACTATCATTGATATTTTGATGGTGACTGCATTGAGTCTGTAGACCACTTGTAGTACTGTGGCCATTTTAACAATATTAATTTGGTCTATCCATAAAAATGGGAGGTTTTTCCATCTTCTAGTGTCTTCCTCTATGTCTCTTTTGAATGTTCTGTAATTTATCTTTTAGAAGTCTTTTACTACCTCGGTTAAATTAATTCCTAGATTGTGTGTGTGTGTGTGTGTGTGTGTGCGCACGCGCATTTAAAGTATTGTGAATGGAATTATTGTTCTGATTTCTTTCTTAGTGGGTTAATTATTGGTGTATAGAAAAGCTATTAATTTTTGTGTGTTGTTTTTATATCCTGATACTTTGCTGAATTTGTGTATCAGATCTAGAAGTCTTTTTCAGCCATTAGGGTATTCTAAATATAGGATCATAACATCTGCAAACAGTGTTAATTTGACTTCTTCCTGTCCTTTTTGTATCCCTATTATTTTCTCCTCTTAAGTAACTGCTCTGGCTAAACTTTAAAATATATTGAATAGGAGAGGTGAAAGTAGACATCCTTGACTTGTTCCTGCTTTTAGAGGAAATGCTTTCAGTATAATGTTTGCTTTGGTTTTACTATATATAGCCTTTATAATGTTGTGATATGTTACTCTGTCTTATATTTCTTCAGGACTTTTATCATGAAGGGGTATTGATTTTTGTTGAAATATTTTTCTGCATTTACTGAGATGATTTTTATTGATTTACATATGTTGAATAATCCTTGCATTCCAGGGGGAATGAAACCAACTTGATTGTTGTGTGTAATTTTTTAATGTGTTGCTGAATTCAGTTTGCACATGTTTTAATGAGGATTTTTGCATGTATGTTCAAAAAAGACCCAAGTCTATAGTTTCTTTCATTGATGTATCCTTATCTGGTTTTGGAATCAGGAAGATACTGGCTTCATAGGATGAGTTTGGAAATATCCCTTCCCTTTCTATTTCATGGAATAATTTGAAGAGCATTGTTGTTAGTTTTTTTTTAAAGGTCTTGTAACATTTACAGTGAATCCTTCTGGTCCCTGGCTTCCTTTTGTTGGGAGGCTTCTTATTACTGCTTCACTCGCATTGCTTGGTATTGGTCTGTTTAGATTTTCTGTATTGTGGTTTAATTGTGGTAGGTTGTATATGTCTAAAAATTTATCCATATCTTCTAGATTTTCCAACTTATTTGTATATAAATTTTCAAAAGAGTTCTTAGTGATCATTTGATCTATTGTAATATCTCCTTTTTGTTACTAATTTTATTAATTTGGGATTTCTTTCTCTTCCGGTTAGCTTGGTTAAGGGTTTGACTATCTTGCTTGTCTTTTTCATTTATCTTCTATATTGTTCTTTTATTCTCTATTTCATTGATTTCAGTTCTGTTTTTTTTTCTTATAGTTTAGGGATTGGTTTGTTCTTGTTTTTCTAAAACCTTGAGATGCATCATTAGCTCATTTATTTGAACCCTTTCTAACTACCTGTAGGAACTTATGAGGCTCTTTCAGTCTTTCTGAGTATTTTCTGCCTAGTTTCCATGATCTTTCTTCTTAACTGGCTAACTGCAATTTTTGCCTCAAAGTTTGCCTTGATGCTTTTTGTATTTATATCCTGATTCTCACTGGTTCATTTGTTTTCATTATTCTCAAGTTTTTACTTAGATTATTATTTCAAATAATGAATGTAAAAATATTTCTGAAAGGTGGAGACATAAAATGAATGTTATATTCTATCAGATGTTAATGCTCAGCATACTTACTACAGTAATTTTCTGGAGAGATTAATTACTGTGGAGATGAGACTGTACCCACCTAAATTTTGAACCACTACTTGCTGTTAAATCTGCACTGTCATGTGCAGAGGAATAGTAGAATGGCTCCATATCTCCTGGACAGGGAGGGAAGAGCCATTATGTAGCTAATCTGGAGGTTCTTGATTAGATACTCAGGGAATTCATTCCTTAATGGCCATTCCTTGAGGGCAACAAAAAGATGGATTCTACTTTAAGACAAAAGAGTGTGTATATAATAAACTAAATGTTTTATTTCACATGCAGTGATTCTAGCGGGCAAACTAGTAGTTGACAGGTCAGTGCTTTACCTCCTTTAAGAAATATTATTAATGTTGAGCACTTACTGTGTCCTAAGAGCTTACCTTACAATATCTGATTTAATTTTCATAGCACCTCATTAAGGGAGATACAGTATTAACCCTATTTTACAAGTAAACTGGAAATACAGATGTTATTTGTTCAAAGCCCTCATATTTAGGAAGTGTGATGGGCTAGAATTCAGTCTAGGCAGTTGGCCAACAGGTCCTGCAACACTAGCCAGAACTTTCTGTATGTCTCTGAATAGATAGCCATCTGAGATTCTCTGCATACTAGTGTGATGTGATGGTCTTAGTGAAGGTCTCCTGCCTTTATCTTTCTCCCTTACGTACATTCCATGTTGCCTCAAATACCACTTAATTCATTTTTTCTAGGGCTTCCATGACAAATAGACATAGACTTAGTGACTTAAAACTATAAAATTTATTCTTCCACTGTTCTGGAAAGTCCAAAATCAAAGTATTGGAAAGGCTATGCTCCCTTAGTTGTCTTCAAGAAAGAGTCCTTCCTTGCCCCTTCCAGCTTCTGGTGGTCCCATTGCTTTTGGATTTTGGCAACTCACTCCTGTCTATACCTCTATCTTCATATGGCCTTCATATGTTTCCTCTTCTCTTTATATAAGCACATAATTCACTGGATTTCAGAGTCATCCCTAATCCTAAATGATTTCATCTGGAACTCCCTAATTAATTACATTTGCAAAGATCTTATTTCTAAATAAGGCACATTCTGAGGTTCAAACTGGACATGAGTTTGGGGGAACACTAACACTATTCAACCTACACACTCATCACTTAATATTTATTCTTTTGAGTTCAAAATTGCCATGTCCTAATTTGTGTGTGTGTGTGTGTGTGTGTGTGTGTGTGTGTGTGTGTGTGTGTGTGACTAAGGATTGAGCCCAGGGGCATACTATCTGAGATATACTCACAGATCTTTTTGTATTTTAGTTGCTGAGGCCAGTCTTGAACCTGTGATCCTTCTGTCTCAGCCTCTCAATTACTAGGATTTCAGGTGTGCACCACTATCCCCAACCAGGCTCTTCTCTCAACAATCAAATGCAACCAGGAAAGACATTCCATAGATACGTATTATGATCACTTATCCTGAAATGATGGCAAGCCAGGAATTCTGATAGATACTAGAAAAGAAAATGAGACATAGAAAGGGCAGGTGAGAGAGAAGGGATTGAGCACAAATTTCAATTAGTTTTCAGTTAGGATAGAGGTTTTGAGGATGTATTCTCCCGAGAAGCTTGCACAGAAGGAGAGAAAAGTGAAAAACTCCACTTACCAGTTTGCTAACATGAGCTGTAAATTGCACTCGGGGCTGCATAATTTTTTGAAATTGTATTCAGAAGTACAGATTGTAAATCTCTCTTGCAACAATAAAAACAATTTCTAATTGCATAGAAAGCAATGTGCCACAAGCATAGCATTTCACAACCATCAAGTCCAACGCCCCTTCATTTTATGGAATGTGTAAACTGTCTCTCGGTTACTTTTAAACCCAAAAATGTCAATTTTGATGAATCCATCTGGTTCTCTTCATGAATATTTTTTTGTACAGCATTTTAGGAAAAGAGCTGCTGAGTGACTGAGAAGGAATAGTATTGAGCATGAGACTAAAACCATTTCCCACTGCGATCTCAGTGACCAGGGGCCAGCTTTTCATGTCTCATTGCCCGTCTCTCTGTGAGCCAATTTACCTCCCAGGGATCCTGTGGGTTTTACAGACACACATTTAGAAGAAAGAAGGCAAACCCAGTGCCAAGTATAGTAAGTTCTGTGCATAATTGTGTGTCTCCAAATTCTATGTGTGTGGCAGTGGGAGGTGTTACCTTCCTTCTAAATTGGTGAGAAATCATATATCTCTAAGAAGAAGAATGAAATAATTTATATTTGTCCACCAAAATAATCTGAATGTCCTTATCCTCGCTTTATATAAAAAAGGATAATCCTACAAAACCAGGGCTTAAAAATGTGTTAGGCTGGAAAAACCGCTGTACTAAGTTTGCAAGTGTTGTGAACTTCCTGATTTTAAATGGATGAAGATGATTTACAGAGAATTAAATAATTTACCCATGGTCAGTGATTTAGGATATCACATAACTTTAGTTGGAACCAAAAGACTTGTTAAAATGTTCAATCATCCAGTGTGCATTCCAGGGTTGCACCTGCACAGTGAGTCTAGGATTTCACCCTTTCCTATCATTGCCCACTAATGACCTGTTCCAAGCCTACATTTCAATTTGAAAAATATAATTGGTGCATACTAGTTGCCCATGTTTATGGGGTAAAGTGTGACATTTCAACACATATATATTGTGTAATAATCAGATCAGGATAATTGGTATGTCTACCACCTAAGACATTTATCATTTCTTTGTGTTGAGGGTATTTAAAATACTCTATATTATATTGAAATATACAATGAATTATGGTCACTCATAGCTACTTTACCATGCTGTAGAGAATTACAAGTTTTTCCTCTTAGCCAGGTGTAGTGGCATACTTCTGTAAACTCAGTACTTGGGATACTGAGGCAAGAGAATTACAAGTTTGAAGCCAGCCTCAGGGACTTAGTGAGAACTTTGGCAAGTTAGACCTTGTTTCCAAACAAAAATAAAAAGGGCTGGGAGTGTAGCTTGGAGGTGTAGAATGCCCCTGGGTTCAATCCCTAGTACCCTCCATAAAAGGATTTCTCTCTTACCTAACTGAACCCCTGTTCCCATTAACCACCCTTTCTACATCCCCTCTCCTCCTTACTCATTCCATTTTCTGGTAGCTACTATTCTACTCACTACTTCTATGGGATCAACTTTTTAGCTTCCATGTCGAAGTTAGAACATGTGGTATTTGTCTTTTAGTACCCGATGGATTTTATTTAACCCAATGCCATATAATCCTATCCATGTTAATGCAAATGACATTTCATTTTCTTTTCTGGCTTAATAATATTCTACTATGAATATACATTGCACTTTCTTTATTACTTCATTTGTTAATGGACATAGCAGTTGATTCCATATCTTTCATGAATATTTTTTCAGCTCCAAATAATCCTCACTTTTTCTACCCTTGCCTATCCTCTAGTTTCTAATTGACATCACAATCTGAGTTAACCTTTTAAACTGTCTGTTAGGTCATGGGTTTCTATTCTTAGAGCCTTCAATCAATTTTCATCTCACCTAGAGGAAAAGCCGAAGTCTATTGACCAGTATGAAGTCCCCCACATTATCTGATCCTCTCTCCCACCTTCTACTGCTGTGTTCACTGTAGGCTGGTTACACTGACTTCATTTTCATTCTTTAAAAATTCCCCAAATTCTTTCAGGGCCTTTGTAATTGCCTTTTCTTCTCTCTATAAAACTAATCAGCCAGTGGTCTTGCTCTATTTTCTTAAAGTTTTAGGTCTTCCTTCCACGCCTTCTAACCATCAGTTGTCATCTTCTTACCCTGAATCATCAGTATCTATAGTGTTTATCCTTTCAGGACATAATATGTATTTACTTTTTTCATTGTCTCTTTCTTCACAGGAATGTAAGTTTCATGAAGCAGAGTCTGGGACTATTTTTCCCTTTCTGGACCCCTAGTGCCTAGAATTGTGCCTACTATGTAATGGGGACTTTGTAACCAGTAACAAAGTGAATGAAGCCCCTTGCTTTGTATCTAGTAGGAAATAATAATAGTAATTCACCTATATTGCTTTTTAAAGGATTCTGTGGAGTGATAGGAAGTTCTGAAAGTAAAAGTACTATATAAACAATAAAGTAACATATCTGAATGTGAGATGTGTTCTTATGTTCAGCCTATTGTTGAGGCTATTTCAGATGAGAATGTTGCTTGGGATACGAGACACAAGGTAGCATTTTCCTCCATTATGTTGGAGTGTACTTTGTAGTATGAACTAATTCTAAAGCTTCAGAATCTGTGGATTTAGAAAGACTTTAAAAGTTATGTGCTGGACATGGAGGCATACAACTGTAATCCCAGTACTTGGGAGGCTGAGATAGGAGGATTGCATCAGCAACCAAGATCTTAGCAACCTAGATATTTGAGACCAAATGAGTTAAGACCTAGCGAGACCCTGTTTCAAAACAAAAAATTAAGAAAAATAGGGCTGGAGATATAGCTTGGAAGTAGACTCCTCTGGATTCAATCCTCAGTGTCTCTGTCTCTCTCTGTGTCTGTCTGTCTGTCTGTCTGTCTGTCTGTCTCTCTCTCTCTCTCTCTCTCTCTCTCTCTCTCTCTCTCTCTCTCACACACACACACACACATACACACACACTTATGTAATCTAACAATTTATTTGATACTAAAATTTTCTTCACCACGTTCCTGACTTGAACCCTGTGGTTAAATGCTCCATGTAGCCGGGCGTGGTGGCGCACGCTTGTAATCCCAGCATTCGGGAGGCTGAGACAGGAGGATCTGGGTTCGAGGCCAGCCTCAGCTACCTAGTGAGGCACTCCGCAACTTAGTGAGACCCTGTTTCAAAATAAAGAATAAAAAATAGGGCTGGGGGTATAGCTCGGAGGTAGAATGCCCCTGAGTTCAATCCCCAGTACCACAAAAAAAAAAAAAAAAAGAAAAGAAAAATGCTCCATGTATCTGGGAAGACTTTCAGTGTTTCATTCCAGTCAACTCCTGGAATGCACGCTTTAGTTGTTAGGACACTTATCTACAATACGCTGTTACCTACTTTCCTGTGACATCAAATAGAGGTGTTTTTATGTGTGTGTGTGTGTGTGTGTGTGTGTGTGTGTGTGTGTGTTGTTGTTATTTGCTTATTTGCTTGCTTTTTTTGTTTGTTTTTCATCTCTCTTTAGAATCTATGTTGAAATCAACTCAATTTCTCTGTGGTTCCTGTGTGTGTGTAGGGGGCCAGTATTTAACCTGAGGAGTTTCTACTACTGAGCTACATCTCCAGTCCTATTTATTTATTTTTTAAATTTTGAAACAGAGTCTTGCTAAGTCACCATGCTCTGGCCTTGAACCTCTGACCCTCCTATCTGTTTCCCAAGTACTGGGATTAGAGGTATGCATCAGTGCACCCATCTTAAGGCCCCCTTCTTAACATCTCCTTGGTCATCAGTTGGACTTTGCTTAGGACAAACCCCACCTGCAACCAGAGAAGTAGAAATCTTGGAACTGCTGCTATCCAAGTTTATTAGACCATTCTCACAAAAATGGGAATGATCATTTAAGCTACAGTTTGGGAAAAACGTGTACCAGCTGCTTCTCACCAGGGTTCCCATTAGCTTGTCATTTCCTTTCACTATTTTACTACATCCATGACAGAGACATGCCGGTTATCAAACAGTTCCTCCAAGTTCTCATTTTATCTCTCCTCACATGCTCCTAGTTGAAACCACTTACTTGCTTACTTCTTTGCCCTCATGCCCTCCCAGCCTTCCTTTCTTTATCTGCAGGAGGAGAAATTGTTATTCACCTTCTATATAAGTAGCCTTATACGCTAGACATTTTCTTGGCTTTTCCACTAACTAGCTTTGTGCAAGTCATACCTTTTTTTCTGTGACTAGCTATTTTTCACTTTTTCCCAGTGTTGAAAACTTTGAGTTTAACATTGCATGAGTCCTTGTCTTAAAAATTATAATAAAATACTTTGTTTCAAAGATGGTAAAGAATTATATTGAATAAATATTTACTGAGTGTCCACCAAAGGCCATATAGGGTTCCAGGTACCAAAATGGTACAGGTAATCCTGGATTTCTCTCAAATCAATTGATTCTTCATCATGAGATAGATTATACATTTGTAAAACAAGAAAATCTTCAAGTTTGGTCATTAAATTCTAGCTGGGTGAACCAAAAACTGAAAAGTAATAGATAACTGTTGACTACCTATATTAGAAACTTGAGATTTTTACAGCTACTTTATGACTAGCTTTCTGGAAAGGGGCATAGTATTTATAATTGGATTGCTTATGAAACTTAGTTCTTTTTTATTAAATAGATCAAAAAAGGGAAAATTATTTTACCTATTTGTTTCTCAATTTGTTTATTTGAAGATAGGTAACTTGAAGATAGGTATCTTAGCTGGACATGATGACACACATCTGTAATCCCAGTACTTGGGAGGCTGAAACAGTAAGCGCACAGTTTCAAGACCACCTCAAGAGTTTAGAGAGACTCTCAGCAACCTAGTGAGACCCTGTTTCATAATAAATAAATAAATGGGCTGGGTGTGTAACTTGGAGGTAGGATCCTCCTGGGTTCAATCACCAGTAAAACACACACACACACACACACACACACACACACACACACACACACACAAGACTGTATGTAGATTTTATGTGAGGATAAATGAGATAATGTATACAGAGTTCTGGGCAAATTTCTGCTATGCAATACATATTCATTAAATGGTGTGTCTTACAATAATTGTTGATGCCCTGAATTCCTTTGTTTCTTATAGAGTCTGTGTTGTATTTCCTTAGGTATTTATATTCTGCCTCTACTTGATTTCATATGATCTTTCCTATTTCAGCGCAATAAATTCCAAGATACTTAAGAATAGGAGAAAGATCAGCATTTGTTTATGATTTAGAAAGACTTGTGGTAAAGATGATGGTGTCATGACTTTGAGTATGGAGATATAAATCCCTGAATATGGTTTAAACCATCTTAAGCTACCACCATATACCATGGGCAAAAATGTCAAGTCCCAGTAAAATATTTGATATCATTTCATCTTTTCTTTTTGTTTGTTTGAATGCCTTTGAATTAAACAATAATACTAGGAACTTCCCTTATATTTCAGATGGGAGAATTGAGTTGGCTAGTAAGGGCATGAATCTTTAATAAGGAGGATCAAGGATTTTTCTCCTTTTATGGTTTAAGACACACTATCAAATAGGAGAAAAATGCCTCAGTGCTAGGTGCACATTATCCATGGTCTTGAGTATGTTGTAGTACTTTCCATGAAGAAGGGAACGAGTAATCACAAAATTGAGACATAAGTATATCTGATGTCATTCCATTTGGTGGCATGTACACTAGAAATGTTATATTATGTTTGGTGGCTATTGATCATTTTTGTTTGAGGATTGTACTACTTTTTTTTGCAGTACTAGGGATCGAACGCAGGGGTGGTCTACCTCCGAGCTATGCCCCCAGCCCTATTTTTTATTCTTTATTTTGAAACCGGGTCTCACTAAGTTGTGGAGTGACTCACTAGGTAGCTGAGGCTGGTGATTGTACTACTTTCAATTAGCTTCCAGCCTCTTTGTTTCCTAGGTGAGGAGAGCAATGTCACCAATCCAGTCAGTCTCCTTCCATTATATATTCACAGATGCATTAGATTGGGTGGGTAGGCAATAGAGCAAAGTTTCATTTCAGTAATACTCTCACAATCCCATTTATGTGGATAAGGGAGAAAACTTCTTCTTCATATATCAATAAGCCAGAGAGCTAGGTATTATTTGATTTTTCCCTTTATCTTGGTGGACAGTGAGAATGTCTGGTCAAGTGGAAAGAACAAGTGGCCAGACTTCTTTTTGCTTTCCCTATCTCAGGGTAGACAGCATAGGTAGTACAATATTCAGCTTCCACACTCCAAAATTCAGCTGACAAAAAAAGCCTGTTCAGGAGTGGTATTCTTTGTCCAGTGGCTTCTGAACATAGAAACAAAGAGTCCCTCATAGTAAAGTAATATCACTAGCTGGTTGTCATATATAGTAGCAGTTGAGGTTAGTGGAAATTAAGTGGGGAGACAGAACATTATATATATTTAAGTAAAATATGCTGTGAGTACTAGCCTCACACCCACTAATTGTATGGCTTTGGAAAGTAAATTATATTTTAAAACAAGAATGTACTAATTCCTAGATAAGCATATAACTCCTCAGGACATTAAAATGACCAGTCTCACAAAGTAAAAATTATAAAAACTGCAGTAATGATAATTTGTACTACTGGCAAGATATATAGGTTTCAGCACCCAGGAGAGCTCCTAGTGAGTGAATGTGATAACTAGACAGCTGTTTTTCACTGTGACCCCTGCAGGTCTGGCCCCTTGAAATATTAAGAGCATACTAACTGTGAGACCAGAAATACAGTGGTGCACATGGCACATACCATCTTATCCTTATGAAGCTCTAGATCTCAAAAAACCAGTATTGTCAAGTTGTGTCAATCATTTCCTTGAGAATAAAGTCATTTCAGTATTTACCAAATGACCATATATTTGAAGTTTTTTTTTTTTTTTTTTTTTTTTTTAACAAGGGACCACTGTATCTTCTGGCCATTTATCAATATAGCCTATAAAGTCTATTATGTGTCCAAATATCTATGATGATGAATAAAAGGAGAAGTGAGGAAATAAAAACCTAGTTAGACATATATAATGTGAGACTATAATGCATCAATAAAAGCACATTATAAATAAAAAACCTACCTGTAGTTACAGGCTACAGTATATTTTTAACATCCACTGTACTCATTGGTCCAAGTAGCTCATAAGTCTGCTTAGAATCAAGAGGAGGGGACAAAATTCCTACATATTGATGATGTGATTTAATGGGGAAAGATTACATTGTAGAAAAGCATATTGTATGAGATATGTTGTGCCACCATTTAAAATACATACTATTTAAGATTATTTTTAATTTCTATAATTACTATATTGACTACATACATATACTGTATTTTTATATCTATTGTATTTTACAAATAATGAAACAGAAGATGAACTTGCTTGAATGTTTATCAGTAATATATGGAATTGACAGGGAGAGAATATTATGTATCTATAATAGATTCTCTCATGATTCAGAGGGATTGTGTATTCATTACAAATGCTGACTTGACTATATTAGGACACAAAGGCTAAGACGATATTGAATGAATGAATGAATGAGTAAATATGAATTATGATGTCTAGGTCTTCCCAGGTATGTGTGCTGATTAGAAATATGGATTTGATATTTAATAACAACTTCTAAATTATATGGTTTAATTCTAAACCAAATCAGAAAAAGTTTCAGGAGAACTGGGGCACTTGAGATAGCTCATATCAGTTTGGAAAAGGCAATTATTCAGGAATTTTATGAGCTGGTTATGCAACTACTGGTAACTTGAAACTGCTGTAATGCATGCCACAAAAATGGATGTGTGCTACAAATAAAAACCTTTTTATTATATTAGTTTACCAGAATATTACTGAACATGGTAAATTCCATAGTTTATCTACAGTTGTAAATTGGCCTTTAACATGCCTATCATATTATTTCAATCAATATATACTTGGGTTTCATACACAAGTTAGAGTAGTGATTACATTGGAAAATATATAATAAGGCAATAGTTATGCCCTGGATATGTTAGAGAGGATTAAATGTCCCCATAGGGTGTTATAAAGATGTCATTTCAAGGTAGTATTGACATTTTGTGAATCCACCCAGACATCTTAAAGGAAACTCATATCAGTATCCTATCTGGCTTAGAGAAAATATGCATTTATCAATCTTGACATAGAATCAGCATCTTGTGGACAGGACAATGCCAAGTGAGCAATATGTTTTCAGGGTTTCAGGATGCATCAAAATGTCCTCCAGATTCACAAATATACAGTAGTCTAAAAGGTCAAAGAATTCCTTATTCACAAAATGCAGAAATGCTTCTATTGTATTATTGAAGCTGAATACATTGTATTATATTTAAAGAGACTATAATGTATTAAAATTTCGATCTTCATCTCAGATCTATCCCTTTCCTGAACTCGATTTTACATTGTAAAGATAAGTGGTTAGGTGTGAATGGTATTTTTCAGATAAATTTTTCTAATAAATTGGAAATTAGAGTGCTGAATAAACCAAATATCCAGGACATGTCAGAAAAGATAGTGGTCTGTGCCATCATTGATTGAGTATATATTCAACATATCTGCCTATGAAGCCTCAGCATATTCTGACCTTTAATTTTAGCAGTATGATTTTAGTGTAAGTGTGTGTGTGTGTGTGTGTGTGCATTTTTTAAAGACTCACATTTTGTGATACAAGGTGTATAGTTTGAAGTGCGCAGGCTACTGGTGGTAGGTTCAAAGCCTAATGAGTCTGACCATAATCTTGAAATCATGACACTTTCTGGGAAAGATTAGTGAAGTTTGTCATAACTGTTTCTAATATACTCCATTACAGTAGTTTCAAAAGTTGCTAATGTACACACGTGTTAATATGTTGATATTCTTTCGTTTTTCTCTCTCTTTCTTATTGCTCATTGACCATTTATTTGCTTTGCTGAACCATCTTTATTGTAATCATTATATACTATGCCTCTAAATATGTCTGCTATATGTCCTAAAAGTAAGAACTTATGCCAACTAATTACAATAGCATTATTAAACCTTAAGAAAATTAACAATACAATCCCAACACTACTTAATGTGCAGGCTCTATCCCCAGTTTTTTCTGTTGTCCCCTAGAAGGAATAAATTTTTAAAATCTAATCAAGACTACAGACTTTGTGTCTTTGTTGAATATTACAGTTCATAAAGTAGGATCAGAAATATTAAGGTAATATGGTGTATCATCTGGTTGTGCTTGGATTTAAACCCGAGCTGACTGACCCCAGGTTCCTTCTTCACTAAGTGGTGGTGTAGAAGATTCCCAATGGTCATCAAAGACTGTGGCCAATTATAACTGGATGTCACATCATCCTGTGTTCTACTTTTAGGTAAACTTTAAGAAAGAGTTAGATGGCCAAGACCCTCTGCTGCCTCAGACAAGATGCAGACTGAAGGTTTAGCCATATTTAAGCAAGATAGGAGGAGGATAGAGAAAACAATCCAAGTGAGAAGTCCCAGGTAGTTAAAGTTTCTTGGAGGCCTGAAGAAAATGAGAATATTTGCATGGGTACTTTAGGAATTTCTCAGTGTTCTCTGTCCTAGAATGGATGTATCTAGACCTTAAAGGGCTGGTGTGTACTGTGACATAATATTGGAGAAAGGGGTTCAGTCTTTTCTACCTGGGAGTCCCTAATTCTTTTTCTAACTCACCAGAGAGGTATTACTAAATAATTTGAGGCTTTCCTCAGCTTGATCATGATGGTGTCCCATTTGTTGCTGTCGGATGTTCCATAGTCAGCTGTCTTCTTGGATCAAAGTTACAGACCAAAATAGTAAAAAATAATCTGAAAGCCCTTGGAAATGGTCCCCAAATATCAGTGATTATTTCTCTCCTCTCTTAGAATATACTTGTTGTCCTTCTTTAAATGAAAGATATGTGATCAGGTCAGTGATGTATACTTTATCCATTCTCAGTGCCAAGGCAGTCCCTTGGTTATATACCAAGGTCCCTGAGATCTGACATCTAAGAGCAGCTTAAACTCTCCTGGTGAAGATCTACTTTTACCCACAGACCTTTAAAGCAAGCAAGTTCATTTCTTCTAAAATGAAGTCTGCCACTGAGTCCCAAAGTCTTATATCAATATTACCTCCCAGTGTATTATCTCAATTTCTATCTTTTTCCATCCTTCTCTCCCTCTTCCTCTGTCTCTTTTATTTTTATTATTATTTTAAAATTTAAAACAGGATCTCACTAAGTTACTGCACATTGACCTCAAACCTACATAGAACTGCTTGCTGGCCTTGAACCTCAACCCTTCTCCTCCCTTTCAGCCTCCCAAGTACTGAGATTACAAGCAGTTGCCACTGCACTGGCTTATCTCAACTTCTCTTTAGAAGATAATCTTGTTTACTGAAACTGTCAGTGAATCTGTGTGATGTTTCATGACTATTTGCACTTCAAGAAATGTAAACTTGGGCTAGACGTGGTGGTACACACCTATAATCTCAGTACTTGAAAGGATGAGACAGAGGATCACAAGTTCAAGGCCAGCCTCAGCAATTTAGTGAGGTCTTGTTTCAAAGTAGAAAATAAAAAAAAAGGTTTGGGGGATCTATGTCAGATTGAACTCTTGGTTTCAATTCCCAGTACCAAAAAAAGTAAGGTTATTAGTTCTATTTAAAAGACAATCATAGCCGGGCCTGGCGGCACACGCTTATAAGCTTGTAATCCCAGCATGTGGGAGGCTGAGACCTGAGGATCCCGGTTTGCGGCCAACCTCAGCTACCTAGTGAGGCACTCCACAACTTAGTGAGACCCGATTTCAAAATAAAGAATAAAAAATAGGGCTGGGGGTGTAGCTCGGAGGTAGAATGCCCGTGTTCAATCCCCAGTACCACAAAAAAAAAAAAAGACAATCATTTTATTGCAGGCTTATGATCTTGAGCACTCTGATTTTATGCCTTGGCATTATGCCTAACCTTCCTGATTGATCAAAGATTAAAAATCCTTTGGTCTGAAAATGTGTTATGCCATAAACAGGACTTTGGGTATTCTCTTTTCTTTATGAAGTAAAAATGTACTCTTAATTGTCAGAGTAATGCTCTGGTCATCTGTTTACTTCATGATATTGTAGACATAACTGAGATATTTTTATCAGAGTTCTCTCAGAAAAATAACTGGTATTTATTTAGGCCTTCTTAAAACAATGTATCAACATTTCAAGATAATCAGAAGTAATATTCCATAGTTACTAACAGATAAATTGATACCTTCTCATAGAAACAGAAATATTGGGTTTGTTATGATTCCATGGTAATTTTGACCCCTGCCAGGATATGAGTGTCTTCCTTTTTTGGTAATCTCATTGGTCTGTATTGCAAAGAGTTGTCAGCATTCAGATAATTGCAGTAATGAAGGAGTTAACTAAAGCAGAACCTGACAAAGTGAGATGCTGGCAGCAGATGGTGTTGTCAAATAGAGGTATAATTGCATTTTAAAAATCTCTTCAAAATAGTTTCTCAAGATTTAGGTAACTTAGATGACATTTAGCGGATTCTGGAAATCATTTAAATGGGTACAGAAATAAAAGAATTACAGAGGAAAATGTCACTGTCTGAATTTGTCTTGAGTCTTATTGAGTAGACATCTGAGCTTCTGTTAATACTTAGCAACTATTTATGGCCCATAGAATAGAATGTGTCACTGTTGCATTAAATTTAGCTCATTTGCTGGGGAAGGTCTTTTGTAGCCATCTACAGATTCAGTGCTTTAAAATATGAAGTTTATGGAAGAACAAAAAGTATAAATTGTCTTAAGTACAAATATAGAAGAACTCTCTGGAGTTTCTAGAGAAAGGTAATTAATGCAATTGAAAACTACAGAGAAAAAATAGCCCCCTTTTTACATTGTAGAGTTTGTTACTGTTGTGGAATATGGTACAGAAAGAATGATATGTAAAGTGCTTTCATAAAACTTGGAAGCATTGCAAATATCAATGGGGAATCTAAAATTTGGGGTTCGGGGGACATAGTATACACAAAAAACAAGAGAGGTATATCTATACAAATTTAGAGTTAGGATAAAGATTCAACATTAAATATAACTTATTTTACAGGTGAGGAAGATGAACTCCAATGATGAACCAGGACTAAAACCTTTTCCTGACTTCAAAGATGTCAGTCATCTGAAATTTTAGATAAATCTAAAATATTTCATGGTTGATTTATCAGAGAAAGGTATAAATAGACCAGTTACTGCAACCATGAGGGTACACCATGCTGGTCATGCAAATTCCCAGGGAGGCAGCAGATATTACTGATAATAGGGTGGATATGGAATCTAACCTCTTGGTATTAAGCCTGGCTTTACTCCTTGTTAGTTTAAATGGACTTACTTCCCTTTCCTTTGGTCAAGTATACAGTCTTTACCAGTCCCCAAGCGCTTTCTCACAAAGACAGAACTAATAAACACTAAAGGAGGCATGGCCTTTCTCTAAACTCTTGGAGATACTTTTTGACTTCCCAGGTTTGGTTCTGTGCAGTACTCTTAACTTGCCACCTATACTGTTTTAGCATCACTGGATCTGCTAGATCATAATGAGAAGAGTTACATTAGAACCTGAATAAGCTTAAGAACTTTTTATTTATTTACATACTTTCTTATTTTAGGGCAGTGGTTCCCAAACTTTTATCCCTGGATCAGCAACATCAGTGTCCCATGAACATTTATTAGAAATGCATCATATTGAGCTCACTTCCAGACCTGCTGAATCAGAAATGCCGGAGGTAAGATGCATCTGAAACTCTTTTAAACTAGAAATCTGTTTTAACTAAGGTGCTAGGTGATTCTCTATGTTAAAGTTTAAACATTGCTTATCCAGAGTGCTAAGTTGTCCATTTTGTGTGTGTGTGTGTGTGTGTGTGTGTGTGTGTGTGTGTGTGTGTGTATCATCTGATATATGGATCAGAAAACCATGTGCAGGTGTGGTATATTTTGCCAGCATCATACAGATGTGTTAAGATTGTAGTGTGTGCAAACTATTGCTACTTGTGCTTTCCTTCAGGTTGTATTTCTTGATATAGACGAGATAATTTTTCTCAATATCCCTGGTAAGTAGGGAATAATAATTTATTATAATTCCCAAGATCTCAATGGTCTTAACAACAGAATGTTTTTCCATGCATTGTTGGGGGGGGGATGTTATGAGTCCCACTGGAAAACATAAGGGAAGGAATGAGGTACTCTGCACTTCTAATTGTATGTTGCACACTGAGAAATTTATAGCATCTCAATTTCATTTACTGTGGGCCATTGTTGAATATAGGTGTTGGTTGACCAACTAAGCAAAAATTAGAACCATTCCCAGCTGCTTATGCCAACATATGCATAGTTGCACTAATACTGTTATATTCACCCCAATTTCAAATCTACTTTTTCCTTTGTCTGCTGTCTTCAAAATCCATTCCTACACATGTTCTCTAGATTTCAAATCATCCATATTCTATCAGTTTCTTTCCATGACTAAGCTTTTTCCTCCAGGGTCTGATTATTCATTTCATCCCCTGTGGCACCTTAGTTATGTGTTTGCATTTGGACAGCGCATGATGGGAATTACATCCCTTTTCTAAAATAGATGTCAGAGCCTGGGTCACTGTGAGGTTTTCCTGCAAGCAACAAACTGCTTTAATAACAGGGAAGAAAAAGTTTCTCCTCTTGCCAGGGAAGTCATGGCAGATGGGAATATAAAGTTATTATGTGGTTCATCTCTATCCCTATCCCGCCATTTTAATTCTCTATATTCTCTTCCTTCCTATCAGTACTTGAATGTCCCTAAAGAGACTTGGTGAATTGATCTGACATATTTCAGCAAGTTGCAGGATCAAACACTGAATTTGATTTTTCAATCTTAGCCCTGCAGCTGTAAGAGATAAGAGATTATTTTAGTACAGCCAGAGAGAGTTCTTGAATTTTTTTTTTTTTTTTTTGGTCTGTGCCTTGAGCCAGGAATCTAGTATTTTGATCTCATCATACTATTTCTTTAAGTTGTTCAACTCTGAAGCATACCCTCGACTCTGCAGTCTTTCAGTTTCTCAAGCTCATCATTTGGCTTTTAAAATAGAAGGCATGTGGTTGTTTCAAGCCTTGTCCTCAATGTGACCATAGAAGGCAACTTCTAATTCTTCACTGCATGCACTAGGCTGCCAGATTTATGAATCAATATTTCCCCAAGGCCCTATTTTCCCCTTTCTCTGAGGCCCTATTGCATATATCAATTGGTTTTCTTAATTGCAAACACTATAAATCAATATAACCTAACTTCAGCCACAAAAGAATTAACTAAATGATACTAGGTAAAAATCTCTAGAAGATTCAGGGAACCAGTCTTAGCAGCTCAGTTAAGAACAATATGAAAATTATATTATTGCTCTTGATATGCCTCTCACCCCATTGACATGGTAACACTGTTGCCAGAGCCACCATCCTGTCTCTGCTGTTTTAGAAATCTGGTTCTTGCTGTGAAGAAGTGAAAATCCCAGTTCACCCCCAGGGATGAGTAATAATTTGTTAGAGATAGGACTCAAGAGGTAGAAGAGTGAGGTGTAAAGAAATAAGATTTGATATTTGGCCTCAAATCTAAAGATTCTGACTTTAGTAATGTTATGATAGAGGACATTAGCAAAAAATAAAATGTAGATTCTTTTTAAATTGTCCATACTAGGGCATATCCCTGTTCAGCCTTTTGGGTGGTCCCCTTGTCATTGACCATCTCAAAAGATGTGATGAAACTATATCAGAGTCTGGGAAAAAAGGTCTGGTAAGGGGTGTGATCATATCCTTTTGACATTAGATGAGTTGGTCATGGAATCAGGACTGTTCCAACATATGGAGGCTTCTAATAGCTCATCACCCTATTGATTATTTGAAGATGCAGTTTACCAATAGGTTTGGTTGGTCTGGTCTACAGGTTTACATTAGTTTGAACGAGTATGTGGCTAGAGGTTTGAACGAGTATGTGGCTGACAGCCCAGTAGCCCATTGGGATTAAACCTAAGAAGGCCAGGGACTGGTGGACGGCTGCAATCTTCATTTCTCATTTTAAAAATACAGGTGCTGTGGTTAGAGGTAGAAAATAGCATTGAGGTTGGAATGCTTTGTGGCAATGATCTTCATTGTATTGTTCGTGGTAGCAGGGCAGTGTTGGCATCTGGGAAGTGTATGTGAGAGCTTTTACCCAGTGTGATAATTTGACTCCTCTCAGGAAATCGTTTGAAAAGGTTTCCTTAAATAAATGCCCCAGAAATGACTCAGCATTTACTAGTTGAAAATATGTCCTATCTGTGGATTTCAGAGCCACATGTATGAGGCTACACCTCTTTCCAGAACACAAAAGAGTGAAAAAATTCAGATGTTTTTCCATAATAAATCAACCAAAAATCCTGAAAGTTTTTGCATTGCTACTAGGTAATCTTATCTTCCATAATGACTTTTATACTTTATAGGAGACACTAAGACCCTTTATGAATTATACTTCCTGATTTTAGCTATGTGTGTATACATATGCACAGTGTATAGATTCATATTTAAATTCATATTTATATATTCATTTTTAGCCATAGAATTTCAACAATCCCCCAGGTTCTGCATTCTTAGCTTATGATGTTATTGTATTCACATTCTAATTTGTTTATGAAGCACTGGATAGCATTTAGGGTTGTGTGTGTGCCTTTGAGAAAGATTTATTTGGGTTTTGTGTCTATATGAAAGAAATTAGAGAATATGAAATTCTTAGAACATTCTTAATCCCTAATATTCTCCCATCATAGGAATTTAACAACATAGTACCATTGCTTGAGATTGGAAAGGAATTGGGAGCAGTGCAGCTTATGATTGAAAGATTCTGGTTTAAATCTTGGTTTTGCTGTTTATTAGTTATGTAATTGTGGGTGAAGAATACAACTACTCTGAGACTCAGTTTCTCATTTGTAAGATGGGGTTAATAATTTTTTTCTCCTTTTTGTATTGAGAAGAATAAAAGTGTATGAATATTGTCTAACATGGTACCTGGCAAGTATTAAGCATTACAGTTATTGCAAAATGCCCAAACTAGAAGGAGCTTTAGAATCAGTAATGTAGACCAACTTTCTTATTCTGCAGATTAATAATCTAAGTTCCAGAGGGATAAAATAACTTAGCCAATTTTTGCCTGACTAGTGAATGACTTGGAACTAAATAGCTCAAAATATTTGGATTTCCATGAAGTCAATGCCTGATTGTCAGGGAGCAGATAAGTCATGCAGTAGTGCAAAATGGAAGGCATTTCTCTATACATTATCTTAGTTGTAAGAACATTCTGTAATATTAGGTAATTCCTCATAGACATAGAAAAATCAGTCCTTAAATTCATTTGGAACAACAAAAATATCAGAATAGCCAGAATAATTCTTAGCAACAAGAACTATACAGGAAGCATCACAATACCTGACTTCAAACTATACTATAAAGCCACAGTAATAAAAACAGCATGGTATTGGCACAAAAACATACATAAAGGCCAATGGAGCAGAATAGAAGACTCAGAAACAAATCCACATGCTTACAGCCAATTGATTTTTGACAAAGGGGCCAAAAACATACACTGGAAAAAAGATAGCTTCTTCAACAAATGGTGTTGGCAAAACTGGTTAACCATATGCAGAAAAATGGAAATAAACCCTACTTTCTCACCCTGAAAAACAGTCCATTCAAGATTGAAGAAAAACTTGGAAATCAGGCCAGAGATCTTGCAGCTACTTGAAGAGGGAATAGGTCCAACACTTCAACACATAGGCACAGGTAAAAACTTTCTTAACAATCTGGGCATGGTGGTACACATTTGTAATCCCAGTACTTGGAAGACTGAGACCAGAGGATCTGGGTTTGCAGACAGCCTCAGCTATTTAGTGAGGCCCTCCGCAACTTAGTGAGACCCTGTTTCAAAATAAGGAATAAAAAAATGGGACTAGGGGGTGTAGCTCAGAGGTAGAATGCCCCTGGATTCAGTCTCCAGTACTGCAAACAACAAAAACAAAAATAACCCCCAAAACCTTCCTTAACAAGACACCAAAGGCATAAGAAATTAAAAGGAGGATCATTTCATTACACTGAAGGGCTTCTGTGTAGCAAAGGAAACTATCAAGAACCTCAACAGAGAGCCCATAGAGTGGGAGAAAATTTCTGCCAACTACTCCTCAGATAGAGTACTAATATCTAGACTATACAGAGAACTCAAGAAACTCACTACTAAGAAAACAAATAACCCAATCAAAAAATGGGCAAGTTAATCAAATAGACACTTCACAAAGGAAGACATACAAATGGCCAATAAATGTATAAGGGAATGTTCAACACCACTAGCAATCAGAGAGATGCAAATCAAAACTACCCTGAGATTTCACCTAACCCCAATTAGAATGGCAATCATTAAAACCACAAGCAACAACAAATGCTGGCAAGGGTGTGGAGAAGTATGAACTCTAATATATTGTTGATGGGATTGCAAATTAGCACAACAACTTTGGAA
This sequence comes from Graphiurus murinus, assembly GCA_004027655.1. Lineage (NCBI taxonomy): Eukaryota > Metazoa > Chordata > Mammalia > Rodentia > Gliridae > Graphiurus > Graphiurus murinus. Next base: position 79,180 of record PVLC010001276.1, on the reverse strand, counting down.
AACAGTATGGAGGATCCTCAGATGGATAGAAATGAAACTACCATATGATCCAGCAATACCACTTCTGAATATTTACCCAAAAGAATGGAAACCAAACTGCCAGACTAATGCATATGTATCTATGTTTATAGCCGCACAATTCACATTTGTTAAACTATGGAACCAGCCAAGATGTCCATCAACAGATGAATGGATTACAAAACTATGGGATATGTACACAGTGGAATTTTACTCAGCATTAAGAAGAACAAAATCATGCAAGGAAATGGATGGAACTGGAAAACTTATGCTAAGTGAGATTAGTCAGTCACAAAAAGTAAAAAATCAGATGCTTTCCCTAATATGCAAAAGCTAGGGAGAAAGTAGGTCATAAGAGAGACTCTAGATGAAGAAGAAGAAACCTTAGATGAGTAAAGAAGGTGATTTAACTGAAGGTGATGGGGGGGACACTCTAATGCACATGATGTACATTCACAAACATATCATAAGCTGAACATGCGAAGGAGGGAGGGGGAGGGAATGGGGTGGGAATTAGGGAAGGGTTAAATGAGTGTTGTGTGCATATATGCCTTTACCAACTTGTACCTCACTAAGATATAGGATTACAATACACCAAAAAAAAAAAAAAAGTAAAAGAAAAACTTCCTAAATCTCTTTTTAGGAATATATTTGCCACTTGGTATCTGAACTTTGTTTCTGTTTCTAGAATTTCCAGTTATCTTTTATTAAACAAAATTTGGTAAGTATAATTTATATACCATAAAATTCACCTCTTTTAAAGTATACAATTCAATAATTCTTAGTAAATACAATAAGTCGTGTTATAACCACAATCCAGTGTTAGCACATCTTTATTGGAATATCTTCATTCACTCATTAAGATCCCTCACACATGTTCATGCTTTACTTTTCTCACCCCCAACTCTAGGAAACCATTAATCTACTTTCTCTATACATTTGCTTCTCTGGATATTTTCATATAAATGCATTTATATAATACATGGTCTTTTGTGACTAGCTTCTTTCCTCTAGAATAATGTTTTTGAAGTTCATGCTCATTGTAGCATATTCAGTGTTTTGCAGGCTTTTATTGTGGAATCTTTGTTAGTTTTTGACATAGGTTCTATGAATGTGACAGGGAAATGGGGGCCAAGAAATGATTTCCACCTCTCCAAGTTTGACACCGGATAAGCCCGAGTCTCCAGAGTTGCCCACAGAGCAGCTTCCCACAGGGAATTCACCAAGGTCGAGTCCTCTGGCCCTCTTCCAGGCTGTGGGGAGGAAATGTTTACATCCTTGTCTCTGGTGATTATGCCACTAAATGGTTGGAAAATTGCCCAAGTAGGAGGCAGCAGCTCAGATTCCAGCAGGTTAATAACAGACTTCAAGTGCACACTGGCGAGGGCAGTGACACACCTGCCACTGAACCGGGGGCTGTGGGGAAAGAAGTGAGTCATTCGGGGGAGGCCATGGAACGGGCTGTGTAAGTGTCCCAGCTGGGGGTGGCCCTGGCAGGGGGCAGGAGTGTTTTTTATGGCTTTGTTGATTGTGGGATTGATGTAGTAGTATTAGTCCAGCATACAGGTTGGAAGTCAGACAGAACTGGGTTTATGCTGTGACTTGGGGCCAAATGTGAAGCATCTTGTGTCTTTGGTCCTATCCTGTCCATACTTCTAGAGTTATTAGAGAATTAAATAAGATGATAAAGATAAAATGCCTAGTGGAGCCGGGCGTGGTGGCGCACACTTGTAATCCCAGCATTCGGGAGGCTGAGACCGGAGGATCCGGGTTCGCGGCCAGCCTCAGCTACCTAGTGAGGCACTCCACAACTTAGTGAGACTCGGTTTCAAAATAAAGAATAAAAAAAATAGGGCTGGGGGTATAGCTCGGAGGTAGAATGCCCCTGAGTTCAATCCCCAGTACTGAAAAAAAATAAAAAGAAAAAAAGAAAAAAAGAAAATGCCTAGTGGAGTGTCCGCCATGTAGAAAATATTCAGGAAATGTTAACTACTAATTTTTGATTTATCAATACTAGAAAGTCATGCCTAATCTTGTGTTTTTTCTGGGTCCCTTGCTAAGTGTTTTAAAAAGAAAAATTAATTATCTGGAGTTAATAAAGTACTATATTTCTAAAGTAATAGAAATAACTTTTCATCTTAGAACCAAAAACTAATTTGCCTCCCTTCTTCTCTTCCTTGTTTTGTCCTCACTCCTCTTTCTTCCCACACTCTCTTCCATCTTTTCTCTCTTCATTCCATCCTCATGAAAGAAGTCTAATTCCAGTAATTAATATGTGGGTTGCTTATTATAAATTACTTTTCATAACCATGCTGTATTTGATTTTCATCACAGTTCTGGTAAGGTGCATCTTTATCCCTGTTTTATAGTGGGAGATAATGTGATCTGCCAAAAGCAACACTGCTCATAAATGGTGGATACGGCCCGCACACTTAGATATTGGGAATTGGAGATTGTGTTCATTGGCTCCCATAACAAATTACCACAAAAAAGGTGTTTAACACAGCATACATTTATGCTCTCATATTTGAGGCTGGAATTCCCTTCTGAAGTTAAGGTGTTTGTAGGGGTGGCTCCTTCTAAAGGTTCAGAGTGAAAATTTGTGCTATTTCTTCTCTAGTGGCTGCTATAGTCCTTGGTGTTCCTTGACTTGTAGCTACATCACTATAATCTTCACCTCTGTCTTTACCTTGTGTTGTGCCCCGGTGTCTGAGTGTCCTTTTCCTTTCTTATAAAAACACTAATCATGATGAGTGTAGTAGTGCACACTTGTAATCCCAGTTCTTGGGAGGCTGAGACAGGAGGATCATAGATTTGCAGCCAGCCTCAGTTACTTTGTGAGGCCCTCTGCAACTTAGTGAGACTCTGTTTCAAAAACAAAGAATAAAAAATAGGGCTTGGGGGTGTAGCTCTGAGGTAGACTGTCCCTGGGTTCAATCCCCAGTACTGCAAAACAAAACAAAACAAATAAACAAACAAACAAAAAACAGTAATTGGAGATGTATAAAGGAACTACCTGCTGGGTATGGTGGTGCATGCTTATAATCCCAATAATTGGGAGGCTGAGACAAGAGGATTACATGTTCTTGGATACATCAACAACTAAGCAAAACCTTCAGCAACTTATCAAGGCCCTATTTCAAAATATAAAATAGGGGTGGGAGTATATCTCAGAGGCAGAATGCCCCTGGGGTCAATCCTCAGTTACACACACACACACACACACACACACACACACACACACACGGACGCAGGAGATACATTAACTGTATTGGAGGACTTCACATATCAATTGAAGGAATACTAAATGGCAGAATCACAGAGAATTTGAGAAGATTTCAGCCACTGGTTTATAAAGCATTTTTAGGAGACCTTCAATTCTTCTCGTTTACTTAGGATCTGGGTACAGTCAGGAAGAAAACAAATCGAATGATCTCAGTTGATATACTCAGAGGTGCCAGGAAAAGAGAGATGCGGAAAATGGAAGGACCTTGGAGAACAGGTTGCCACATGGAAATGCTGGAGCTTGTACTTGTTCTTCTTAAATGAGAACAAAATTTGAGTTTGCCAAACTAAATCCTTAAAAAAGAAGGTGGTGATTATTGTCTGATACAGTGAGAGGCATATGGTAAAGGCCAACACAGGCATAATATATGAAAGTAAAAAATACAATCAAATACCATTCAAAGAAGGATACTTGAAATTAACAGTCCAAGGATAATAACTAGTAACACTTTACAGGGTTGCATGGCAGTAAAACCTTGAAGAGTAAGGGATTGCATGGGAAGTTTGTGGAAAAGGAAAAGTCAGATTGCTACTGTGTTGTCGGATGAGAGCCTGATAGGGCAGGGACTACATCTGTCATGGTTGTGTCCCTCCTGGGGCACAGTGTCAGAATTTAGCAATTGCTCAGAGACGGTAAGCAGTGGGGATCATGTTAAATTCAGAGGTTCTAGGACATCATGGAGGCAGGAAGGATCAGGGTGGGTTAGTGGGCAGATGGGCCTCTAGCACAGGTGCCCTGGAGGATGCTGCTGATAGAAGATGCTTCTGATTAGGGTCTCAGGGTGTGAGCTGCTAATCAGCATACTCTGGCCATATGTGTGAGAACAGGGGCCAGCCCAACTCATCCTGGATGGTCATGACAACATTCCAGAGCTGCTCTAGTCGACTTGTTCATAGCACACAGCCCTGTCTACATTGAACATTCTCAGATGCCAACTTTTCTTCTCTTTCTATCATTTGACCAGATGTTATCCTTTACATTAGATTTCCTGTTTGCCTCCTAAGTAGAACTTTGTCTCCTACTTTGTTCCAGTCATGCATAGGTGGAGTCTCGAACCCATTGAAACCATGGGCAGCACATCTGGATAATGCCTTTCCCTGGGTATCCCTGGACTCGCAGGTGGGATGTAGGAGATAAGAATGGATAGAAGAATAGTGGTATGCACATTCAGGCCCATAAAATAGAGGGATATATCCACAAGCTTGTTTTTAAGGGAAGATAAAAGAAGAAACTACTGAGTATTATTTTGGGAAGGGTAGTCTGTATATTCAAGCATAATATTTGCTTAGGAAGACTATCTACCACCTTTTTTATATTTAAATAACAAGATATCTATCATCAGTAACAGAAATGTAATTCCTAAAAGCACCACAGGATGTGTGATGAAAATTATGACTTCTACATTGTAAATTCATTCACTCATTTACTAATCATTCTTCGGTATCCGTCATGTGTAAAGTACTGGGCTTCACACAAGCAAATATAAGGAAGATGACACAGATGTTGTTGTACTCCTCTACCTCCAGAATCTAATACCTTGTGGGGACTTATGAACTCTGTGTACCTAACTAAAATATCAGGAGAAAAGGGGACAAAGATAGAGAGATCATTCCCAGCAGGAAATTCCATCCACAGTTGTGTTTGAATCTAGCCACATTGTGACTTCTATTGTACATTGACCTAAGTTGTGGCTGGGGCAGGAAAGTAGGTTCTTATTGTTTAGAATTCCAAATCAAAGGCTGCCTTCTGCCTGGTACAGGAGTGTGGTTCACAGTGGGAGTGCCTGCCTGTAGGTCCAGACAACAGCTCTTCAAAACTTGCTGGGATAATTGGCAGGAGCCTGTGATTGGCTGTTCTATCATATACCTAGCTGATGATTTTGTAAGTCATCCCTGCTGGCAGGAGGCTTCATCAACAAATTTGCAGCAGCACATCACCCTGCTCTACCCTGTTTTAACAAAGGAGAACTTATTCATAAACTCTGATACATTCTTGATGGAGGTTTCTTCTATCCAAAAGCAAAATGGGAAAGAGTCCTTTGCAGATTTTCAATCACTGAAACCACAAAATGAGAACAGGACGAGAATCACTACACAGGGTGATTCATCCCCTAGGACCCAGCTGGGGGTTTCTCCCTGAATGTTTCCCACTTGGCTATTTGGCTGAGCCTGAACTGCAAAACCTAGAACCCCAAGTGGTCGAAGCTCTTCCCATCTGTACTCTTTCCTCTTGCTTATTTCCTTTTTCATTTGGAGCTTTTTTTTTGTTTTGTTTTTTCGGGGAGGGGGGCATTTATTTTGTTTCTACAGCACATATGCAATATCTATTATTTTCTCTGGACATAGGAAGGGAAGTTAAGACACAGTGCCTTTTCTTAAATTGTTCACCTTAGGTAATGTGAGGCAGAAGTGTCTTTCTCTCTTCTTCTGGTACTGCCAATATTTGGAAGGTGAGGAAAAACTGCTTCCACTAACAAACATCCACTGCCCAAACTCCACAGCATTCATATAAATTTACATTCTAATATTTGCACACAAGTCCTTCTAAAAATACTGAGACTATAACCATAATGTGATAGAAACAAGCTTGGGAGTCAGAACTCAGTCTAAGCTGTAGGCCCAGTATTAACTGTGTACCTTGGAGCTCTTTGAGATGAATTTCCCTTAAGTATGATGGGACTCTTGTAAAGATTAAGCTGAAATAGCATTGTGTAGCAGTGAGACAGGCACTCGGGAATTGTCTGTTGCTCATCTCCTTCCTCTTCATCCTCCTCAAGTGTGGAATGGACTTTCATCCACTTTGTCCCCTATTGATGTTTTCACTCTGGTCTTACACACGAAATATGTTAAGTTTTTGCTGATTAATGCAAATGAGTGAATGAATGAAGTAATTAATTAATGATTGAAAGTCATCTCCTCTTTTCATGGCAGGGCGAAAAGAAATATAGACAGGCACAGGGATGTGGTATGAACCAGAGCTAAAGGAAAGCTTTTCCGATGGAGCCCTGAAGGATGCTGCTGTATATGAACTTGAAGGATAATGAGCCCCAGAGATTCAGAGCTGATGGTGATACAGCTGAGTACAACAGGGCAATACCCAGAGCCCTCTTCTGTGTCGAGGTCTGCTGAGCAGTGAAGTAGGCTGTTTGACCTTAGACTCTTGCCTAGGTCTCTAAGCTGCTGTTCCTTGTACACACCGGTCCTTTCTTCCAGTTCTGTCCTTAAGGGAATAAGGAACTAGGGGAAACTAGCATGGGCCTGCAAATGCAAGTGTTCCATAAATTACAAACACACATAAAATACATTTTTAGAGACACTTGGTTATCTTTGTCATTCAGGATCCAGCATGATTCAGAATTTTAAACATCTACTCTTTCGATTATCAGTGTTCAAGACCTAAGAGAAAAAGTTTCTCTGTATCTTTTGTATCATATCTTCAAAACAAAAAGGAGATTGACTATAAAGAGTACTTGAAGGTTTATTAGTTCTGATGTGGCTGCTGTCATACACATATTCTATTTTGGCATGCAAGAAAGATTCTAGCAGAGGTGCTTAGGTAAGAGAAAAGATAAATTAATTTGTCAAATCCTTCCTCTCAGACAGCATGAATGCAATAAATTCTTGCCTAATGAACCATCATTCCCCAGTAGTGCCAACTGTCCATTTTCTCACTTCTCTTCATGGTCTAATCTATAGATCAAGAAATACTCAAGGATTAACAAAATCTTCAATAGTTACACATGATGGAAGAGGAACATTTTATAATGTTGAGTAACTTATATTAAAGTTGTTTTATAGGAAGTTTAGACACAGTGTGTATGAACTGTGATGCCATTTTTTCACATTACTGTGTGGTTCTGGACATGGCTTTAAGTGACGGTGAAAATCGTAAGTCATAGTACATTGAAATTAAAATATGATATTTATGCTATATGATGATTTATTTCTGTGACCCATAAATTTTGGACAAAGTTTACATAATATATCATTCATTTCTAAATCTAGGTATTATTTTGGGATTGGCAACTCTAGTTACCAAGTATAAGTGCAAGGTTAGCACCCCATGCCTCCTTAAATTTTATACCCCAGGAGCCTTACTCACTTCACCCTAGTCATATCCTTGCTTTAAAGGGCCAGCTAGTATTTCTCACTTTGTATGTCATGTGGTCCCTGATGTAAATACTTGGATCACCAATGTTGCATACAAGCACTGTTGACAATATATAAATGAATGCTCAGAGAGCGTTCCAATGAAACTCTATTTTCTCAAACAGGCAACTGGATTGATTTGGCCCATGCAACATTATTTGCTGGCATCGACATTAAACAACAGTTTTAATTTTTCATGCCATCTCACTATTGTGGTTCACTATTCTTTCTTCCCCACATTTCTTCTTTCTGAAACTGAGGTGAATGGATTGGCTATAATCTTGAATATTGGTTGATTCTGTACAAGAGGAAAGCAAGGGCTTTCTGCTTGCCTTAGCGATTAAGTGCTCAGAGCCAGAAGGGGCACACGGTGCTTCAGCTCATGATTCATGGGCTAGAATTAGTCCTAGGTCTTCAACTAACCACAAAGAGGTCATAAGAGCTGTGCTTAAGATTTAAATTAGGTGGTTGTTGTGAGAGTTCAGCAGAGAGGGAGATGAAATCTAGTGAGTTTAGGGAAGAAGTTACAGAAAGTGAAGCTTGTTCTAGGCTTCCAAGCCTGGGCGTGTTTTACAAATCTACTCGGGCATTAAGATAGACAGGAGAAGAAGTGTGTGAAATAGTCCATTTATTTCATGTGTGTGCTTTTATTAGAGTTAATATGGAATAATATGCATTTTCTTGTTATTTATAAATTATGTCTTATAACTTTGCAGACAGTAAATAGCTGGGTGCTACATATTTATTCATTCTGAAAAATATCTGTCTTAATGTGTTACAGCATTGAACATAACTACTAAAATTAATTACAGATCATCTTGATTTTCATTTTTTTGAATTGGGTTTGTGTTATTCCCATTTTTTTTCTTTTTGTGCTTATTTTATATTATTTTTATAACTTTTATCTTCAGTGCTAACTACATAGAACTGTTTTAAAACCTTCAAGCTTAACATATATATATAGTATATAATAGTATATAGTATACATAGTATATATATATATTTACATATAATATATAAACAAATCTGTATTTGTTTGTAGTCTATTTTACATGTAGTATATTAACTTTAAATTATTTTATTTACAATTGCCCATTTTCTTAATTTTTGCTATTCTTACACATTTTATCCTCATACATTTTATATACCCAAAATACATTGATCTTTTTGCCTTTGTCAACTATCTTCTAGAATTTAAAAATAAGAAAAAACATGTCTTTTATATTTAACTTCTTTTGAAATATTTACAGTAGATTTATTTATTTTTATGTAGATCTGGGTCTCTGTGTAGGTATGCTGGTAATGGAATCGCTAAAATTTCGTCTAAAAATTGGTTATTCATTTTTGCAGGACATGTTTACTGAGTTTGGAATTCAGCTTTAAAGAAGTCACTTTGTTGATTGACTTCAAGCTTGCATTGCATAAAATTTGACCAAAAAAATGCTATATTCTTATTCAGATGCTTCTCACTTTATGATGAGATGTCCCAAAGCCCACTGTAAGCTAAACATAGTTTTTAAGACAAAAGTATTTAATACACCAGACCAAATGGACATTACAGCTCAGCCTAGTCTATCTTAAACATGTTCAGAGTACTTATATTAGCCTACAGTAGGGCAAAATCTTCTAACACAAGGGCCACTTTACAGTGAAGTATTGAATATCTCATTTTAGTAGTGTCTATATTTAAAAAACTTAGCAATACCATATACTGCAGGGTATTAGTTGTTTACCCTTGTGTGGTAACTGGGAGCTATCGCTTGCTGACATTACTCAGTATCATGAGAAAGTATTGTGCTCTAAATCACTAGCCTGAAAAAAATCAAAATTCAAAATCCTGAAGTATGATTTCTACTGAATGTGTACTGCTTTTACATCATCATAAAGCTAAAAAATGATAAGTTGAATTGTTTTAAGTCAGAGGCTATCTATATTTTTTGTGCATGTTGATCACTTTAAATATTTTATTTTTATCTTATGTTTTGAACAGCATGAATAGAAGGTTTTTAAAATTGTCTGTTTTGACATTGACCTGTTTTATGGTTTTCTGAGATCCTAGAAAATGTATAGTCATGATTCCTTCAAATATTCTTCCTCCATTTTTTTTTAACTCTTCTCCTGGAATTCCAATTCACATGTGAATGTTTAAAATTGTTCATCAGTACTTAGTTACTGTGCTCTGTTTCTCCCCTATACTCTGTCTTCTTTTTCTTTTTCACTTTGTGTAATTTCTATTAAACCTGTAGTTTCAAATTCACTGACTGTTTCCTTCATTATGTTGAGTCTACTAATGAGCCTGTGGAAGGTGCTCTTAATCTTTGTTTCTGTCTTTTGCTAACTCTAGAATTTTCATCTTACTCATTATGGTGGTTTACACTTCTGCTAAGGTTTTCTATTTATTCATGTATGGGCATATCTTGGAGATATTGTGGGTTCAGATCCAGAATGCTGCAATAAAGTGAGTATCACAATAAAGTGAGTCAGATAAAATTTTGGTTTCCCTGTGCATATAAAAGTTATCTTTACACCAGACTATAGTCTACTAAGTGTGTAATAGCCTTATATTTTTAAAACATATGTACCTTAATTTAAAAATACCTTGCTGCTAAAAATGCTAATGAGCATCTGAGCTGTTAGAGAAGTGTTGCTGATGGACTTGTTCAGGGTTGCTATAGACCTGCAATTTATATGTACCAAAAAAGTGAAGCAATAGAGAAGCACAATAACAGGAAGCAAAATGAAATGAGTTATGCCTGTACATTATCTATCTTTTTTTTTTTTTTTTTTGCAATACTGGCAATTGAACCCACTGGTTTTCTACCTCTTAGCTATTTAGCTATACCCTCAGCCCTATTTTATTTTTTTGTTTTGAAACAAGGTCTCACTAAGTTGCAGAGGGTCTCATTAAGTAGCTGATGCAGGTTGTGAACCTGTGATCTTCTGTCTCAGCCTCCCAAGTACTGGGATTACAGGTGTGCGCCACCACTCCTGGCTTCATCGATCTTTATCATTAACTCAGTAATAATAGGTCATTTTGCCAATAGTTGTTCTTTTGAGTTTCATGTCTGACAGATCCAACATCTTGTTCATCTCTGAGTCTGGCTCTTTTGATTTCATTCTTTCCTTGGTGGTGGACTGTGTGTATTTGCTTTTTCTGTGTGTCTTGTTAGTTTGGATTGAGTACTAGCTATTTTGTCTGTAACAGTAGAGATGCAGTATGCACCCCTGGGCTGGGCATAGCTTGTCTCCTAGGCTGCTATTGTAGGATGTTGGCTATTTTTAGTCAGTAGTTGAGCTGGATTTGGATTTTGTTGCTGATATGCTTAATTCTTACTTTATACTTAGGGTGGAGGCCAATTTGCTAGACTTTTTTCCTCAATGTTCCCAATGAATTCTCAGATTGAGGCTTCTCCAGTCCCTTTCTCCCCATCGGCCATCTCTCTCCCTGTTCCCACCTTTCTCTGGTAGGAAAGCGCCTTGTGCTTGCTAGCATGGCACTTGCAGTCGGAAGGCTTCTTAGTTATCCTGTCTGGCTTAGTCTCAGGAACAGGCCTTCATGGTGATCGTGCCTCTTTCCAAGCAGGAACTCAGGATGACTCCTTGCCTTTCCCTCATTCTATTTTCTATCCACCGCATCTTTAAAACTGGTTTCTGAGGAGGAAAGGACCCACCAACACTTTTCTGCCATTCCCCAAGCAGTGGTCACTACTTTCCCCAAAGCTCTCACTGCTGACTCTGATTTTCTCTGCTTTTTTGTCTTACCTCCAATCTTTTAAAGTAAGCAAAAACTCATTTTTGTGTGAAACTCTCCAAAACCAGGGTTTCTATATCTTCACACTATTCCCCATCTAACATCTAGCAACCCATTAGACATTTTTCACAAACATTTTGAATCCATTTGTATGGTGGGTCTGTCTTCCTTTTATGTTCTGTCACAAGAAAGCCAGCACCTTACTGTTCTCATAAGTCAGGATGATTGGCTGTTTTTACAATCTAAGCTCTCTGAGATTTCAAGAAAATGATTTTACAGATTAAATACTGGTTTCTTTTTGTTTGGTGGAAGTAATGTTCTTCCCAACTTTCTGTGTGCTAGGCAGAAGGAAGAAATTTCCATTGTTTTGCAGTGACATCTACTCACCATGAAGATTACCTTGTGCCTTATACACTTTGGACAACAGTGTGAGAATGAGATCATTTTCTATGACTTCACTAGAATATCTAGTTTATATAGGAAATTGAGCAATAATTATGCTGTGAATTTATGTGTAATTACATTGTCAAATTATCTCTAAGCATGTTTGATTGAGTACTTTTATGTAGTTAAAACAAAGGCCTCATTCATAAATGTCTAAAAACTTAGGTCATGATCCTATCTCTGCTGTTTTTTAGCTTAGTGATTTTTGAGTGAGTCACTGAATCTCTTTGGTTTCCATCTTCCTCTCTACAAAATGAATAAGCCAGGCAACAGATTTCTGCCATCCACAATCTATTCTAAGGTCAATGATGTTTAATGGGTCTCCTTTTAGTCCACATAATTGTAATGTAGGTGTTAGTATTTCTGTTTAAAAAAGAAACAGTTCAAAAAGAGACCAATATCATGCACTTTGACATTGCATTATAAATATATCAGAGTACTGAATTATGAAACTTGATCTAATTCTTGAAGGAAGGTGGATGTACACCCAAACAGGCAATTGGTGGTATATTTTCCACATATGAAAAGTTCTGATCCAAAGTTGCCTTATCTCTGTCCTTGGCAGAGGATCTAATTCACCTACTTTAAATATGCTATATAAGTCATATGCTATTGAAAGTGCATTAAATTATTGTAATAACCTGTATGTGTGTGTGTGACAGAGATGAGAACTACTAAGGAGTCATAGATTAGGTGAATTTTAGTACAAAAGGAGTTGGAATTAAAATTTAGGTTCCCTAAATTTCAACAGTAATGTCCTTTTTAATTTTTTAAAAGTTTACCTGTAAAAATTGTACATACTTATGTAGTACATGTGATTTTTCAGTGTGTGTGTGTGTGTGTGTGTGTGTGTGTGTGTGTGTGTGTGTGTGTGTGATGCTCAAATCAGGGTAAATGTATCTACTCAAATATTTACCATTTGGTGGAAACATTCAAAATTCTTTCTTCTAGCTTTGTAGAAATATACAGTGTATTATCATAATCTGTAATCAGCCCACTGTGCAATAAAACAGCAGCATTTGTTTCTCCTATATAGCAATAGTTTAGTACCTGTTGATCAACCTTTCCCCATTCCTTCTCCATTACTCTTTCCAGCCTATAGTCTCCACTGTTCTATCTTAATCATCTATGAGATCAACATTTAAAAAATTCCACATATGATCTTGCAGTGTTTTTCTTTCTGTGCCTGGCTTATCTCACTATACACAATGCCCTTCAATTCCATTCATGTTGTCACAAATGACAGGATTTTTTAATTTTAACAAATGTTGTTGGCAAAACTGGTTAACCATATGCATGGTTGAATAGTTTTTAGTCAGCATTAGGAATATTCGTATGGATACCATATATTCTATATGTGTATATATGCATATGTATACCATATTTTCCTTATCCATTCATTAGCTGATGGACATGTAAGTTGTTTACATTTCTTGGATATTGTGAATAATATTGCAATAAATGTGGGGGTGCAGATGTCTCTTTGATACACTAATTTCATTTTCTTTGGGTAATTCCCAGTAGTGGGGTTGCTAAATCATGTGGTAGTTCCATTTTTTATGTTTTTGAGGAACCATTATACTGTTTTCCATAATATCTCTACTAACTTACATTCCTACCAGCAATGTACAAGAGTTTTCCACATCCTCAGTTACATTTGTTATTTTTATTTCTTTGATAGTAGCCATCCTAGCTGGAGCTAAGTGCTATCTCATTGTACTTTTGATTTGCATTTCCCTAATTATTAGTGATGTTGAACAATTTTAATATACCTGTGGGCTATCTAGTTATGTTGCCTATTATTAAAGTGTTTCTATTGAGTTGTTTGGGTTCCTTATGTATTTTGTATATTTACCCTTTGTCAAATATGTAGTTTTCAAAAATTTCTTTCCATTGCATAGATGATCTTTTCACTCTGTTGATTATTTTCTTTGCTGTTTGGCAGCTTTTTTAGTTTAATATAATCTATTTTTATTTTTGTTTTCTGTGCTTTGGGGTTATCAAAAAAAAAAAAAAAGAAATCCTTTCCCATTCCCAGGCTCCTTTTCACTAAGTCATGCTCTCTGAATGAGAATTGTAGCTACTATCATTGGACTGTCATACACAATCAGAGCTCTCTGGCTCGGGACATTTCTAAATATTTGAATATATGTTCTCTCAAGCCACTTCAGTGGTAGAGTAGAAATTTAGTCCCCCAAACCAGCTCTTCTGTTTGGAATCACATTTCAAAGAATACAGACCTTGCAGATATAGATCCTTCTATTTCTAGTTGCTCTGAATCAGAAAGTTCATCTCACTAGCTACTAATGTGTGAAGGTGATGAAGGTGAGTAAATGTGTGGGCAAGAGCCATATGTTAACTCTGAGATGAGACTAAATTCTTACTTCTGTCTCCATGTATAGAAAGTTTATCTATCTTCAATATTCCATTCAAATCTTACCTCACTATGAGAAAGCTTTCTTAACCAGTATTAGTTGTGTCTCTAAATGTTTGTAACACTTACAAATACTCAAGTGGTTTAATTTTGATAAATTAGTAGAATTGGTTTGTTAAGGAATTTGGCATTTCTGCCTTTATATTCTCAGAAAATGGAAGTTAAGAACATAGGAAGCACTAAATAAATATTTTAAAAGCTTATTCTTGTTATTTTTAATCTTTTTGAAGAAAAAAGTATCTTCTTTATATTTAGATAAATATGTATTGTCCATTGACTATGTTACAAGCATTTTTGTCTAGATACTAGTGATACAGCACTAAGTAAAATAGGCAAATTTCTTGTCTTCAAGGATTTGAAGATAAACAATAAAAACTTTCACATGATGATATGTGTCTGGAAAAAGTAAAGCAGGGTAGGGTTCTTGATAGCAATTGAAGATTGAGGAAGAGGTAGAAACTTATTGTCCACAAGGAAGGCTTCTACATGTAAGTGATGTCTGAGCAGAGAGCTGATGAAAATGGAAGGGTAAGTCATGAAGATCTCTAGAAGATAGTTCCCATGGAAATGGTCTTCAACTTCATATAATATATGATAAAACATTTTGCTATATTGAGTTCATGTATATTATTAGGTTAGAAACAGTTTAGGAGATCTGCCGTATTTGCTCTTGATTGGAGATTTGAGATACTTTGTGGTAACAAAACTCATTTTTTCTATTTCTAGAAACCAGAGTCAATAGGCAAGAAGAATTTATTTATTGGGAAGATGATTTCATTAATAGCATATGCAGTGAGAAAGCTCAAAGAATGGCATTACCCTTTGAGGTAAACAGCTCTTGCTACACTGAATTCAAATAGAAAAAGGTGGGGGACCCTGAATAGGGTAGATAGTGTATGATATGGGCAATGGTATAGCAGAAAGTAAACAAAAGACTTGCTTTCAAGTCAAAATAGAAGAAAATAGAAAAATGCAAACAGAGACAGTAAACCCAATGGTGAGATAGCCGGCAGTACATCAAGAAACTGAAGATTCAAGATTATGGGAGTCCTTACAAGGGGAGCAGTTGAAGAGAACTGATCATTGCAGTGGGGCTAATGAAGTCCAAGACATCACTAGACCTCATTCTCCTGGACCAGTGGACTACTAATTGCTGCATTAATTCCCTGAATGGGGAGGGATTTTGATGAGTTTAATTGCAGATACAAGAATATAAGCTCTCTCAATTATGCATGTTTTATTTAAGTTTATATTTTATTAAGAAAATACCACAAATTGTTTAATAGCTAAGAACATTTACTCTGAAGCCAGACTGCTTGGGTTGGAAGCTTAGTTCTTCCCTTGTCTTTGTAATGACCACAACAAGTTACTCCATCACTTCGTGCCTCTGTTTTCCCATCTGTAAAATGAGATCGTAACAACACACATTTATGAGGGTTGCAATGAGAATTAAATTAATTAAAATATGTCAAGCATTTTGATAATATTATTATTTGTATTAACCCCTAGTATCTGTGTTCCAGTTAGAAAGCTGAGCATGACATTTGCTAGCATTGATATATGTTTGTATGAGCTCTATTATTCTTGTTCCCTACATTGGCATACAGGCCTGAGAATGAAAGCCTGCTTTAATCTACATGTATATAGTTACTGGGTACAAAATGGAATGGATTATAAATTTAAAGAGGGATGGGGACAATTGCATGATTATAATTTCACTATTAATACTAAAACATGTCAGCTGTATCACCTTTCCTAAAGTGTGGACTGATAAAAATGTTAGTAAATATAATGTAATCTATATCAAGACATGTACTATATCTCTCTTGATTGATGTTATGGCTCATCATCTAACAGAGTTGAATTCATGTGTATTTTAATCAATGGATTAAAGCCTAGAAATCTATGAATCACTTTAACAGAAGGTACATGTAGCCCCAATGTCAGAATGACCCTAAAATGCAGATTTCAAGACACAAAACAGAACAAGTCACATTAAGATGAAGAAAATCTGTAATGTCCAAGTGCTATCCTCTTTGAATATTAATCATATTTTCCACACTTTGGTTATACTAATAAAATAGATGTTTTTAAGAAAGTGAATTATTCCTCAAATATAAGAATTGATCTGCTGATAAGTGAACATGCTTTGTGAAGTGAAGTACTTCGAAATTACACTTCATGGAGCTGAAATTATCCACTGTGAGAGGGAATCTAAATCCCATGGGAAGGAGGATGCAAGATTCCAAAGGCACTTATCTAAAAGACTGAAGGCAAGAATAGTCCTTTGGATCTGAAATTTCTACAGTGTTTGTTAAGAGATCAGTCCCATTATCTGGACACCTTACATTATAATTCTGAGAAGAACAAATGAGAAAAGGTATGAATTTGAGTGGATTAGTAGGCAAAACTCTGAAAATTCTGGGGCATTTAAATAAGAGAACATTTGTGAATCATGGTGAATTAAATTTTTTCAGTGGGTACATTATCCAACTGGAACTATCTTCAAAAACCCATCCTTGGCATTATTTGAGAATGAAGAATTTTACTTCTAGTTTAGTTCCCTGATTTATGTTTTAGATGATTTATGACTGAAAGTTCTATGTTCAGTCATTTTGGCCCTTGGCAAATTTTAGTGGTCTGATCCATTCTCAGGAAGTAAATGATCAATTCAATTTTGTAGAGCTGATGATCAGATTGATTACATAGTAAATGATCAGGCCAAATAGAAATTACCACTTGGCATCAGCTAATATGACCATTTAAAAATGGAATTGACCTCAAAATGTTTAATGCAGTGCTTGGTTTTAAAGAGACTTAATAGTTATTATTTGGAGCAGTAGTTTTCAGCCTTTGGGTACATGAAATTGATCTGGAGGGCTTGTAAAATAACATTACCTGACTCCACCTCCAGAGTGTCTGAGTATGTGGGGCTAGAGGGTTTACTTTTCTAACAAGTTTCCAATTGATGCTGGTGCTTCCAGTTCAGAAATCAACCTTTGAAAATCACTAGCCTTAATAAGTAAGGTCTAAATTGAATTTAATGCATTACAAACATACAAGTTATAATAAAATTTTCACAAGCAAGAGGTTAGAGCTTGAGTTATAATTAGATATAGACTGAAGGTGGTGTGTAGGCATGGTGATGCATGCCTATAATCCTAGTACTTGGGAGGCTGAGATAGGAGGATCAAAAGTTCAAGGCCAGCCCAAGCAACTTAACAAAACGCTCAGAAACTCAGCAAGACCCTATTTTTTTTCTTAAAAAAAAAAAAAAGCTGGGCATGGTGGCACACCCTTGTAATCCCAACCTTTTTTTTTTTTTTTTTTCGAGGTACTGGGGATTGAACTCAGGGGCTTTCTACCTCCGAGCTATACCCCCAGCCCTATTTTTTTTTATTCTTTATTTTGAAACCGAGTCTCACTAAGTTGCGGAGGGCCTCATTAAGTAGCTGAGGCTGGCCGCGAACCCGGATCCTCCGGTCTCAGCCTCCCAAATGCTGGGATTACAAGCGTACGCCACCACGCCCGGCTTTGTAATCCCAACATTTGAGAGGCTGATCCAGATTCGTGGATGGCCTCAGCTACATAGTGAGGCATTCCGCAACTTAGACCCTGTTTCAAAATAAAGAATAAAAAATAGGGCTGGGGGTGTAGCTCAGAGGTAGAATGCCCCTGTGTTCAGTCCCCAGTACCACAAAAACAACAACAACAACAACAAAAACAATAAGAT
This sequence comes from Graphiurus murinus, assembly GCA_004027655.1. Taxonomy (NCBI): domain Eukaryota; kingdom Metazoa; phylum Chordata; class Mammalia; order Rodentia; family Gliridae; genus Graphiurus; species Graphiurus murinus. The sequence goes on along the minus strand of PVLC010001276.1, from coordinate 61,366 downwards.
AGGGCTAGAGAGTAGTTTGGAGGTAGAATGCTATGGGTTTAACCTCCAGTATTCCCTCCACCCCAAGAAAAAGACTGAGGGGTATAAAATATGTAATATTCATGTGCCAGTATCTTGACTATCAGATAGCAAAATATTTCAGCAATTATGCCCCCAAACTCTTGTTTAGGAACCAGAAATTCTCGTTGACTAAACACAAGGTAGAATATATGTCAAATGAGATCTTCTAGACAATGTTATTGGCAAAGAAGAGTTCAGTTTTACTGAAATAAATGAGTGATAGTGAGCACAGTAGTTCCCCTTATCTGTGGGGAAACGTTCTAAGACACTCAGTGGATGCCTGAAACTAGGTAGTACCAAAGAGTCTATTGGTGTGTTTTTCCCTTTTTCTTCCATACCTCTGATACCAATAAAAATAATAAAATAGAACAATTATAATGACATACTATAATAAAAGTTATGTGAATATAGCTTTTCTCTCTTTCAAAATATCTTACTGTACTATATTCATCTTTCTTGTGACATTGTGATACGGTAGATACTTATGTGATAGAGTGAGGTAAATGGTGTAAGCGTTGTGACAGAGTGTTGGGCTACTATTGACCTTCTGACTACATATCAGAAGGAGGATCAGTAAGCTTCGATGATGCTGGTTGACATCATCATGGTTGACACTGGAAAGTGAAACTGTGGATAAGGGGGGACTACTGTGCAGTAATGAGAACATGCACATTATTCATTTTATAAAGTGTCTGGCCATAAACATAGCACTATGCTATGCAATGAGAGGATTTAAAGGACTTGTAGATCAGTTCTTATTAGACAGAAGCACATAGTCTATGTAAAGGAACATGTTTCCAACATATGTAGTGACCAGCAATATTTAAAACCATGCATTCTTGGAGCCTCACTGTGTAGCGCTGAGTCTATTTTGTAGAATACAGGGCCACGTCAATGACAGGGACTTGAATGACCAGGCTAAGCTTTATAGAGGAGCCAATGTTGGATTTCTCTCAATTCCACTTACCAGGAATGACAAATAAAACCAGTAATGGAGAAGGCTCTGCCTATGCAATTTCTGCTTCACATTTCTTGAGGAATATTCCCATAGATCTGAGACAGGTTAATTAAGATGCTAAGAGGCTGGCACAATTTCTGAGCAGATTAGCCCTGCACAAAATTTTGGTGTAACTAACTGGTATTTGTTCCTGCTTGCAAAATCTGTGTTTGTACAACTGGGGCAGAGTCCAAAAGGATTGAAAGAAGTTAATTAGTTCAATTTGCCAAGGCCTTGTCATTTGGTCCCAGGGCTAGGAAACAGGACAAACCCAATGAATATAAATTGGTACATATACGTAAAAGATTGTGATTATGACTTATATAACTATTTTCACATTACTGAGGCTTTGATTATAAAAATTGTTAGCTGCAATTGGAAAACTGGTCAAGAATTTTATGATGAGAAGAGGAGCGGGATGTGTTCATACCAGTATCAGTGATTTTTTTAGCCATTGTTCATTGACTCAAAAAATCACCAGGGATGTAGAAAAACTTGCAGACTCTAGGATGTCACCCCCAGATAGTCCTATACAGGGTATATGGTATGTGTTTTGGAAATATGCATGTTTTTCAACCAGTTCTCCTAGTGATTTGGTTGCATAGCCTGGTTTGGAAAATATTGTTCAAGATATGCACAAAAGATGTGCACACAGCCCGATGCTTTGTACTGTAATTAGAAATGCAAGTGGGAGCAGGTCCACTCACTACTATCCCTCCTGAGTCAATAGTATAATCTTTTCTTCCTGTTTTCCTGACTTTATGCTCTGCTGGCCTAGAGGGCCTTGGTTCTAGGGGACGAAAGCTTCCCCTAGGAAACACAGCAATGATTCCACTGAACTGGAAGTAAAGACTGCCACCCAACAATGTTTTTATGCCTCCTCTAAGTCAACAGGCAAAGAAGGCAGTTATGGTGTTTTCCGGGGTGATTGATCCAGAATGCCATGGGAGAATTAGCTTCTCCACAATAGAGATAAGGAAGAGTATGTCAGTATTATGCGAGTTCCCTTAGTGCATCTCATAGTATTTCCATGCCCTGTGATTAAGGTCGATGGAAAATTACATCAACTAACCCAGGCAGGACTACTAATGAGGCCAAACCTTCAAAAATGAGGGTTCATTCATTAAGTATTATTAATTTTATATTGTAGTATTTAAGCCTCAAGGTATCGAGAGGAGAGTAAATATTCAAGGACTAACTGATCTTGTAGAAATGTGATTAATATATTTTGGTCATACATAGGATAATTGTATCATGTTAGGTAGAATTATGATTTTAATACTGTCTTTAGAGTTTATATATGGCTTAGGAGATGTGTATGGGTGCCAAATTCATAAGCGATGAATTTATGACGGTAATTTTGTATATTGAGCTGTTTGAACTAAGGGATTCTCGGAGAGCTAGTAAAACATTATTTCTGGATATGTCTGGCAGGGTGTTTCTGGAGGAAGAGATTAGCATTTGAAAAGTAAGTAAAGAAGACCTCTATCACCAATGTTTGTCAGCATCATCCAGTCCCTTGGGGTCTGAATAGAGTAAAAATGTAAAAGAAGCATGAATTTGCTCTTTGCTTGAGCTAGAACACCCATCTTCTTCTGCTCTCAGACATTATTATTCCTGTTTTACAGATCTTTGAACTTAGACCAAGACTTATACCATTAGCTCCTGTGGCCTTCAGGCCTTTGGGCTTAGGCTGGAGCTGCATCACTGGCTTTCCTGGGCATGCAGTTTGCAGATGGCAGATTGGGGGACTTCCTAGTTTCCATAATTGTGTGAGCTAAAACCTCATGATACATATCTATCTATACCCTATTCATTCTCCTTCTCTGTAGAACCTGGATAATATAGTCTCCTAAGCTGACTTCTAAAATATAGGTTAAGATATGCACAAATGATGTGCATGCAGCACTGTTTTATGTACTCAGAGGACTAAAAAGACTTGTAGGCCAGTCCACAATCTAGTAAAAGGAACATGCTTCAATTATAGGGAGCAATCAGCAAGACTATGAAGCAATGCTTTATTGGGGCTGCATTGAATGGTATGAGAGTCTACTTTGAGTAAGCCATATTATCTCAGGAGCAAATCCTTGCACAGTAAGTGACCAATTCATTTCCTAGTTATCACAGTCAAAGCTGATTCACTGTGGATCTTTAAATTATTTTTTGACACATGGACCAGGGGAGGAATTACTAGGCTTATGATCTGCAATATACATGCACAGAGTGCCTAGGAGAGTGTCTGACACAGGGTGTGCTGCTCAGTCCAACAATGAGAAAAGCCAATTCAGCCATCAAACATTGCCAGAAGAATCAGATGACATCAGCTTATGGAAGTGCTTTGAGCAATTTAAGTGCTTTATCAAAATATAGATAGTATTATCACTATTTATCATTATTTGTATTAACTTTATTTTTTAGATAATTAGTTCTCTCTGGTCACCATAGAAGATATACTCAATTGACTTCACTGTGCTGAATTGATATACAGAGAGCTTATTACACTGTTACCAAGCCCAGGGGCTTTATACCTCTAAGCTATACCCTCTGCCTTATTTATTTATTTGTTTGTTTGTTTGGTAATGGTCTTGCTAGGTTTCTGAGAGTCTCACTATTTTGCTGAGGCTGTCTTCAAACCTGCGATCTTCCCATCTCAGCCTCTCAAGTAATGGGATTACAGGGATGCAACACCATGCCTGTCTTAATATGACATAAGTATTGTGACCAGGCAGTGAGTCGTTCCCCATAGAAAATGCAGTGAATTAAATGCTTCTTCCCTGCACCTCAGCCTTTCCTGAGGACCCAGAGCAGAAGAGAAGAGAATGTATTATCACTGAGTCATTTTCTGGTCACACTCCTTTGCTCCCTCCCACCAGATATTTTTAGTGACATTGCAGCTATAATCTGTACCTTCACTCATGTAATGTGTGTCTTAGTATGAGAGACATTCTCTGAAGTCTGCGGGTAGAAGGCACCCTGAGGGTTCAGCACATCTATTACCCTTGGGAAGGTGGAAACAGGGAAACAAATGATAATGGTGAAATGCTAATGACTGAAATGAGCTGAAAATGATGATGTAGCACTTGGAGCCTTCGAGTTCTTGCGATGAGGCAGGGCCTATCGTTAGTTTGATATATAAATGTGCCTTAGAGAAGTCTTGCAGGGCTGTTTGTCTCTCAGTGATAGAGAGAATTCATTAGCATATGGCAGCCTTCTCTAGTGACAATTACCTGAGGATGCATGTGAACCGCCTTTGCACAGATATTGCAGTGTAATTGTGCTTAAGGGGGCATTTTGACAAACAAGGCAAACCCATTATTTTTATCCATCCACAATTGCAAATTAATTGAACAATTAGTAGTAATAGCTTGAATGTATATAACGGGGCACCTTGCATCCCAAAGTACTGTACTGACAAAATATGAGAACTGATGTTCCACTAGTGAGAGGAGGGTCTCCGTGGGGCTAATACAACAGCTGCTGAACAACTAGCCATAGAGACCCCTTTCCCTATTTCCAGTCACTAGGAAGAGGATTGCACAATTTGCCAAAAAGGAAGAATTCTCCACAGAAGATACTGCTAGCCCCAGCTGTGGCTGTTGATGGCTACAGAGAATAAACCACACATTCCATTTGTTGACTTCAAAAAGGTTGGCATCACTCGGTAGACAAAATACAACTCTTAAGTATAACAAAAGAATAGAGTGAAAATTAATACTAGTGCTAATTTTGTTGCCTCTCTAATACAAAATGGAATATTTACTGATTTGAGAACTTGATAGAAAGGAGGTCTGCATTTTTATATTAAAACAACTATCTCCTTATGAGGATTCCTAATCAGACATTTTGATTTTAAGTTGCTATACAATGGTCAGCAATACCATGCTGCAATTGGAATAGCTCTTCATGTCCACACATTCTCCAGTAGACTATGGCATGCCTCCTCTCATACTGCTGACAGTATAGAAATACAGAACTGTTACTAGGTGAACATTATATATCCCTGTTTTGGACAGACACCACCATGCTCTCTTCTCAAAATGCTTATTTTTCAGTGCTCTGGACTTTGACAAATTTAGAAAATGTTATTTTCCATGATTGAATAATATTTTAATTTCTTCTTTTGCTATAGATAAATATGTAAGAAATATCCAAGTTTTATTAGTGGTTGCTTATTATTTCCAAAAAAGGGAGGGGTAAAAGAAATACTAGCTAAAGCATGGTGGTGTATGCCTATAATCTCAGTAGTTGGAAAGCTGAGACAGGAGGATCACAGGTTTGAGACCAACTCCAGCAACTTAGCAAGAATCTTAGCAACCTAGTGAGACTGTTTAAAACCAAAAAATAAAAAGGGCTTGGGGTAGAGCTCAGAGGTAGAGTGTCCCTGGGTTCAATCCCCAGTACCAAAATAAAATGGAAATAAATCCCTCTTTCTCACCCTGCACAAGAGTCAACTCAAGGTGGATCAAATACCTGGAAGTCAGGCCAGAGACCTTGCAGCTACTTGAAGAGGGCATAGGACCAACACTTCAACACATAGGCACAGGTAAAAACTTTCTCAACAAAACCTCAAAAGCACAAGCAACTCAAAGGAAGATCAATACACGGGATTGCATTAAACTGAAGAGCTTCTGTGCAGCAAAGGAAACTATCAAGAACCTCAACAGAGAGCCTACAGAGTGGGAGAAAATTTTCGCCAGTTACACTTCAGATAAGGGTCGAATATCTAGGATATACAAAGAACTCAAGAAAATCACAGTCAAGAAAACAAATAACCCAATCAAAAATGGGCAAAGGATCTAAATAGACACTTCACAAAAGAAGAAATACAAATGGCCAATAAATGTATGAGGAAATGTTCCTCATCATTAGCAATCAGAGAGATGCAAATCAAAACTACCTTGAGCCAGGCATGGTGGCGCACACTTGTAATCCCAGCATTTGGGAGGCTAAAACCAGAGGATTCGGGTTTGCGGCCAGCCTCAGCTACCTAGTGAGGCACTCCGCAACTTATTGAGACTCGGTTTCAAAATAAAAGAATAAAAAATAGGGTGTAGCTCGGAGGTAGAATGCCCCTGAGTTCAATCCCCATTACCGCAAAAAAAAAAAAAAAAAAAAAAAAAAAAAAAAAAAAAAAAAAAAAAAAAAACTACCTTGAGATTCCACCTAACTCCAATCAGAATGGCAATCATAAAAAACAGGAACAACAACAACTGCTGGCGAGGATGTGGAGAAGTGGGAACACTAATACATTGTTGGTGGGTTGGTGGGATTGCAAACTAGTGCAACCACTTTGGCAAACAGTATGGAGGATCCTCAGACGAATAGGAATGAACCTACCATATGATCCAGCAATACCACTTCTGGGTATCTACCCAAAAGAATGGAAACCAAACTACCAGACTGACACATGTATATCTATGTTTATAGCTGCACAATTCACAATAGCCAAACTATGGAAGCAGCCAAGATGTCCATCGACAGATGAATGGATTACAAAACTATGGCATATGTACACAATGGAATTTTACTCAGCCATAAAGAAGAACAAAATCATGTTATTTGCAGGGAAATGGATGCAGCTGGAAAACATTATGTTAAGTGAGATCAGCCAGTCACAAAGAGTGAAGAAACATATGTTCTCCCTAATATGCAGATACTATGGAGAAGATGGGGCATAAGAGGGTCTCCAGATGGAAAAGAAGAGACCCTCGATAAACAAAGAAGTTGATTTAACCGAAAGGACAGGGGCACCCTAATGTACATCAAGGTTACTCACTAAATTGAACTCGAGAGGGAGGGAGGGCGAGGGAGCGGGGTGGGAATTTGGGGAAGGGGTCAAATGAGAAATGTGGGCACATATGTCGTTACCAATTTGTACCTAACAAAGATGTATGCTTACAACACATGAATAATAAAAAAAATAAATAAGTAAAATAAAATACTATTATTAGTCTCCTTTTCATAGCACATTCATATATTTCTATACATTAGTATGATGTCATGGAGTATGGGGGGAAGCAGAATTAAACTAATGAAGACACTTACACTTGATAAAATTCTGTGATAGATTCTGATATATATATATATATATATATATATATATATATATATGAAAATCCTACAAAATAATTACTATCCTTAACTTTAAATATAAGTTAAGTTACTATCTTTGAATTCTGTGATTTCCTCATTCATCCATCTAATCCTGTTTGATATAACATTTCTCAAGCCAATTATTTGGCCTTTATCTTCCATCTAAAATATTATATTTTCCCTTACCTTAAAACAATCACTTGTTCAATGTATATCATTTTTTTTAGTTTTACTTAGTCTTTCCAAAGAGCTGCTGCCACAGTTTTGCACACCCATTGTGTGTAACTTTCATGGTTTTCCATCGTTTCCCAAATAGAATCCATATATGCCACTCTGTATTCCAAATCCTTTTAGAGACTAGTGCCAGTTCATCTTTACAGAACTTTGTTTCCATTATTCATTGAGACAATCACTGTATTGTTTAATGACTATCCTTGGAAATCTCCACTTGCATTCTAGTCTCTGTATACTTAGCTCATATTATTCTCCACCATTTAGAATGTCCTATTCTTCATAATTCTATTACCTTATATAAGTCACATGTAGCTTCTAGGATTCCACTTAAATTCATATCAGTTGCTTTGTGGATGATAAAACACTTGCTCTAGCAGGCATAAGGTTAAATAGTAAGAACAAGGCCCAAAATGGCATGGAGTTTTTGGCATTCTTAAGGAGACAAAAATTGATAAGAAGAAGATGCCATAAATGGGGAACACTAGGAAACTCCCCATCCTCCTCTGTGGATATGCCCTTAGAATAGGAACAATCCAGAAGTAGAGTGAGCATTACAAGATGCAAATTAGTCTCAAGTTAGTTCAATACCAAGTAAATATGAAATGTAGATGCTTTTCTCCTGATTCTAGAAGATAGAACAATAGATCTTCTTGGGAGGCAAACTCATTCAGAACTCTCCAAATTTTTATGCAAAAACAGGATTCAATCGATATTTTACCAGGCATATAAAAACAGACACCTCACAAAAGAACAAATACAAATGGACAGTAAATGTATGAGGAAATGTTCCATACCATTAGCAATCAGAGAGATGCAAATTAAAACTACCTTGAGATTTCATCTAACCCCAATTAGAATGGCAACATCAAAAACACAAACAACAACAAATGCTGGCAATGGTGTGGAGAAGTGGGAACCATAATACATTGTTGGTGGGATTGCAGATTAGTGTAACCACTTTGAAAAACAGTATGGAGGATCCTACCATATGAGCCAGCAATACTACTTCTGGGTATCTACCCAAAAGAATAGAAACCAAACTATCTGACTGATTCATGTGTACTATGTATATAGCCGCATAATACACAATTGCCAAACTATGGAACCAGCCCAGGTGTCCATCAACAGATGAATGGATTACAAAACTATGGGATATGTACACAATGGAATTTTACTCAGCCATAAAAAAGAACAAAATCCTGTCATTTTCAGGGAAATGGGTGGAACTGGAAAACATTATGCTAAGTGAGATTAGTCAGTCACAAAAAGTAAAAAATTGTATGCTCTCCTTAATATGTGGAAGCTAGGGAGAAAGTGTGTCATGAGAGGGACTCTAGACAAAGAAGGAGAAACTTTAGATGAGCAAAGAAGGTGACTTAACTGAAGGTGATGGGGTAGGGAAGAGAAACACCCTAATGCACATGATGTACTTTCAACATCATATTAAAGTCAATCACTAAACTGAATTGAGAAGGAGGGAGAGGGAGGGAGTGGGACAGGAATTGGGGAAGGGTTAAATGAGAAATGTGTGCATGTATGCCTCTACCAGCTTGTACCTAACAAAGATGTATGATTACAATGCACAAATAAAAAAAATAGCTATAAGAGAAGACATAGACAGTAGAAACAGACCCACAAGTAACATATCATTGGAGTTCTCAAACACAACTTTAATATAGCTGAAATAATATGTTCAACAAATAGATGATAACATTTCATAATCAAATTCTCAAACCAGAAATCAATTTTAAGTATGTACTTTAATAACCTAAAAATTGTACAAATATAATAGAGATATTTTAAACTGTAAGAATTCAGAATGACTGTGGCTCCTAAACTCTATCTTTGAAAGGTGTACTCAAACAAAATTGGGGGTGGGGTGTTGCATGTGAAGGGCACGTGAAGAACATAGAATTCAAGAAACAGAATATAATGATGTTACATTGAACATGCCTGGAGATCAGCCTTTCCAGACTGGAGCAAAAGGACAATGGCACTGGGGAGTGACATATCTCAAAAAAGGAGGACTGACAGAAAACCTTGATAGAATACCTGTTAGGGAACTAAAACCACTATTACATGGAAGACAATGGAGGAAGGAAAAAAAGATAAGTAACTTGCAGTTACAAAAGAAAAGATGAAATAAAGAATATGTTTATGGTATATTACTTGGCTATGCGGCGAAGAAAATTGTCATAATAATGGAAATATTTTACAAAAACTAAAGTGATATGACTACATTATGAGGGTAGAACAAGAGGAGGTATACTACATTAAAGATTTAAAGTGATATCCATTGTAGTAATGGCAAAGAGACTATTTTAAATTGATAACATATGATTATTATTTAGCAATACAGATGTAACTATGAGAAGGGAAAATCTTGCAAGGGCATAAGATCATGCCTAAGATTAGGGACAGGGATAGGTTAATATACAGGGCAGTTATTTTTTGTTTCTGTGTTTACTTATTACTTGGAGATAAAAATTAAAATTACATTTAATTGGATAAACTGCTATGCTAATTATAGGACATTTTAGAAAAAGAAAACAACAGAATAAAAATTATTTTTCTTCTGCCATCCAGATTAGACTGTTCAGCTTTGGGCATATTCCTTCAAGTCATTTAAAAGACACACTTACAAAATTGAAATTGTAATTTATTACAATTTTATGCCTAAAATTTTATTGTAACTATTTCCCATTCTATCTTATAAATCAAAAATATACATTTTAATGTCTTCACAGATTTCCAGTATATAACTGTTGATATTCTATATAAATAAGCACCAATGGTTGAATATTTAAGGTGTTTCTAAATTCAGGAGTATTATAAATAATGTTGCAATAAATTCCCTTTTACATAAACATTACATATCTTTTTCCATAATCAGCAGTTATATAAATTATTATAGCAATAATTGTCCTTTGCTCATTAAAATACTGATTATTTCCGTATGATAAATACTTAAAAATAGAACTGCCTACTCAAGTTTATGAATCATTTTAAACTTCTTGATAATGCATTTCATTGCAAAATTGCTTTCTATGAAGGTTGAATGAATAATGTACTTTAGAGGCCAAACCGAGTGTCACAGAGGATGTGTGATGCAAAGGGAGAGGCAGAAGTGGAAGGAGAAGAAGACAGGTGGAAGTCCCAGGCCTAGGCTTATCTTGGACCCTTACATCTTTTGATAACATTCACTGCATGACTCCCAAGTGATGTCAGATAGAACCAATCAAGGATGATGATGTGAATTTCCCTGCAGTTTGTGGTCCTGCAACACTTCTCATGGAGAATGTGCCTCCAGAACTGAAACAGGTTAATTAAGATGCCAAGGAGGCAGGCACAATCTTTGAGCAGATCCATATCTCTCAAGACATCCATGTAACAACAGGAGTTTATTCTTGCCTGCAAAGTCTAGGTTTATATGACTGGGACAGCATCCATTAAGACTGGGCAAGAAAAGGGGGAAGTTGGTTCTATTTTCTGCAGCCTTGTTGTCTAATGTAACTCAAAGGCTAGAAAACCATTAACATATCATAAACTTTAAATATTTTTATCATCATCGTATAGGGGTTTGGGGTTTAGAAAATCTATTAACTACAAATAATATACAAACTGGAAAATTTATGATGGGGTATGAGGGACGGTTCCAAAACAAAGGTCCACATACTACATACTAGTGATCTCAGAATTACTTGGAGAGCTCTTTTACACTGTTGCATCCCAGAGATTCTGATGCTCTTGGTATGGAGTAGGTCAAGAAATCTGGATTTTTAAAAGCTCTCTGGGACATTCATTTATTCATTTGAACACACCAGATTTCAAACCATAGATTAATCATAGAAGAAGTACACAAGAGAGACTATTTTACTTAGCTCTTAACAATCCTGGACTCTGTGTGTGTGTGTGTGTGTGTGTGTGTGTGTGTGTGTGTGTGTGTGTGTGTAAATTTTATAGGGCAACTGAAGAAATTTTGACATAATTGAAAATTGCCTTTCATTTGGTCCTTTAAAGAAAATATTTTCGTACATTTTTGAATATTTAATTTGTCTTCTCACATTTCTTTTTATCATTTTTCTTCTGTCAGAATATTTGTAATTTTCTGTATAAATTTGAAAGAGCTCTTAAAAGATTAAGTTTTTTTTTTAAACCTAGAAATTCTGATGTTCTTGGTACAGATAGGACCTAAGATTGTGTGAAACTCTCTGGGGCTTTCATTTGGATGTACCAGATTGAAAGCATAGATTAACACTGAGTGATTATTTTAATTAAAAATCCTGGACTCTGTGTGTATGCATGTGTGTATGTGTCAGTTTTATAGGGCAACTAAAGAAATCTTGACATTGTTGAAATTTGCATTTCTCTTTGGTCCTTGATAGAACTAATATTTTATATAATTTTTGTATATTTTAATATTTAATTTGTCCTCTCTAATTTGTTTTTATCACTTTTTCTACCAGGATATTTATAATTTTATCAGTTTATAAACATTCTTGACATATTATTTCCTGAGACCTTGAAAATGGTGAAAATAGTTTTATTCTCTAAGAGTTCTAGTTAAGAATTAACATATAGAGGAATATAGCTGAAACATGACAAGTTAGCTTTAAGAGAAAGAATTGCTACCTGGTTGCCAAGAGATAATTGGATTATCAAGTTTGTTACCATTCCTAAAAAAGATCATGACTTTTGTTAAAATTACCTTTGGAAGTGAAAGAAAATATATGCTCAAGTGGCAAATGCAAGGTGGCCAGTCAACACTGTAGTCTTGAGAGCAGATAAACTTTTGTCAACATGTTATCTTAGTTTCATATTATTAAACATCCCAATCATGCAGCTAACTACTATTGATTTGATCTTATCCTCCCCCCAAAACTCCTTCATTTGCTCCCTCTGTGACCATAGGGAGACCATATATCAGGCATAGGGCAGATGGGTTGATGTCTCAGCAGTTTTGATTCTCATTACAATTAATAAATTGGTATCATGATTATACTTTGCATCCTGGGCAAGGATGTGTTGGTGGGCATTTAAAATTGACTAGTTCCTTCTACAATAATATTTCTTATTAATGAAAAAATTACCCTTCTGATTTTAAATGTCAATCTCATGAGCTTGGCAAATATGAGTCTAGCCCTGATAGATTTACTCTGTCACCAACAATAAACAAAAATACTCTGAAGGCAAATACAGAAATTTGCTATAATACCTCTGAAGAGATAGTATCTTTGCTGGAAATAGGCTTTTAGCCTTTCTATGGAGAGAGCCCCCTGCAGCCCCTACTGTTAAACAAACCTTTTTAAGTATCAATAGAGATCAACCTATTAATCTGGAGATAACTTTTATTGCTTATTATTTGCTTTTCATTTTGTTTATAGTATGTAATGATACTCAAAAAAGCCAAGTGTGAAATACAGTTATGTCTTTATAATTATGTGAATAAACTCATACACACTGTATATTTAGCCTGGGATTCTTAGATGTTCAACAATGCCTAAGAATACCAAGAAATCCATTTGACTCTGCATTCTTTTTTGATGTATTTTTATTAGTACGTTGTATTATACATCATAACGAGGTATAGAATAATAGGAACATATATGCACACAATACTTGATGTGTTTCCCTGTGGATCTCAACCCACTCCCTCCCCATGCATTTTTAGCTGTTCTCAGTGAAACCGATCTTCTCTAAGTGTGAAGGGAAGTAAAACATAAATATGAGCTCAGACACTGGTCTCTGCTCCCACATATCCTTCCTCCATCCTTCATGATCTTGTGGTTCTTCATTACTGAGTTTAGTTGTGTTAGTAGATTCCAAAACACATGATGTGTGTGGGAAACTATAGGTAGTTCACTGCAACTCCAGGGAAAAGTAATGCATATCATGAGGGAAGAGAGATTGGGGACCAGCAGCAGCCAGAAAACTGTTTTCACAAGACAGTGTACAAACAGTAGGATTTATTCTAAAGCCAATTGGGATCCACCTAAGAATTTTGAAGCAGAGGAATGGTAAAATGAGATTTGCATTTTTTTCAGCTCAATACAGCAGAATTGAGGGGAAGAAGAGAGGCTGCTTAGGAGGAGACTGTGATGACAGTTCAGGCAATATAAGAAGAGGAGAGGAGGGATGCAGAAGCGGGTGTGTCTTCCAAAAAAAAAAAAAAAGTATTTAGGGTGGACAAGTAAAATCGCTTATGGAATTTCCTTTATTTCAATTTGAGAATAATGCTTGAGGATAGGTACCCATAAGTCCAAATCATGAAAGGCCTAAGCACCATTGGGAGCATTTAGCAATATCCTTTCAGGCTTCCCGTAACACAACCAGGCATGGTGGCTGCTTTCAGAGCATCATCACGAAGGAAGCAGCCTGAGCACGTGTTCGGCCCTTCACTCCTTTTTGTCTTAATCAGCACTATGGAACAACATCAATTTTCAAGGTAAACTCTAGCTCCTTTCCTGTTACTCCTTCACATCTTTTACTCCCTTTTAACACTGCTTCCTCACAACCCCAAGGCCTGTTCTCTTCTGTTGCTGAGTCCCTGACACGGGGGAAAAAAAAAGCTGTAATAATTCTGTAGCATGAGAATCATTGTGTTTTTACTTCCAGGAATCACTTCTCAGGTCAGATCACAGGAAAAGATTTCCAAAGGCCCCAAACACTCACAATGGAAGTGTAGCTATCAGCATCATAGGTGAGAAGATGCAACTTGGGATAGAGGGGTCTACCCCACAGGTATCATCACTAAAATGCCACATATTGCCACCTGGTCATGACCACCTCTCAGAAAGTTGCTCAAAACTCAGGCTATGCTGCTCAGAACGTTTTGATTACTGACTGGAACCTTTTATTTAGTTTGAATCCACTAAGGACAAGGGAACAATCACTTGGGCCATGTCATGATTAACTTGATAGACCAGAAAACTGGTTAATTCAGAATCCCAAGTGATTCTGTATTTAAGAACAAGGGTTAAATTTAACAACTGAGGCAAAAATCCACCTCTTACTAATTAAGGGATCTCTTCTGCTTTCTACAGCTTCATTCATCAGCAAGGTCTGTACTTTCAGCCCCTAGTCTCAGTTCTGTGACAGTCTTGTGCTAATTTCGGTCCAGTCACATGTGAGATCCAGAGAGACCCCACTTAAGTCTGGAATTGGCCTTCCGACCATCAGCCTGGCTCCCGTGCAGTGAGCAGCTGTCTTTCCATTTTGTCTTAGCCTGCTGTGTGAAACTGTGTACAGCAGTCTCTATGGTGGGTTTCATCTCTCTATTTCAGCATAGCACTCTGGTTCCCCTGCTGGATTTGGAGGCTTGCCTTGAATTCCATCCCAATTGACTAAGGTCTTGTCAACATGCCTGGCACTTGACATTCCCTGTAATTTGGCAGCTGGATGCTGTCTCCCTTAGTTCCAGTTACTGACAGAAGTCTTGTTCCAAATTAAATGGACCACCCAAAACTCTGAGGCTGCCACCCATCTGACTTTGTATATTTCCTTTGCCTGATGACTCCTGGCATTTTTCCTTTTCTGCAGATGGGATCCTTATTAACATCAAGGAAGCTTGGAACAAATACCTCTTTGGACTATGATGTACATTGTCTTCTATTCCTGGGAGAAGTGCAGCTCTATCGCAAGCCAGTGCTTTTTCTATCCCTGGTTCTGTTCATTCCCAGCTCCTTATTCCCACTGTCACCCACATGTTATAAATGCTAAAGTTCAAGATGTCTTGCTACCCACAATATGAAACTTAATTTATTAAATTTCCGGTTTGTGTAAACTAGCTTTATTAATACCAAATTTAACCTCAGCATGATTTAATATTTCTGCTGGGGCTATATTATGTTCACCATTGCATTTAAGCTTATAAAATAAAGATTTGGAGGTTTATGGTTCAATGCAATATATCTGGAAGGCAGCAGTTGACAAAGCAATATTATACTCTACTCCCTTCTAAAGTTCATATTAGAAATGCAGCCAAGATTGATGGAACTTGATAAGTTGAAGGAGAGGATACATAACTGCTCTTAGTATGGGAACAAGAATAAAGAAAAAAAGAAGCTCATTGTTTCAGGAGAAAAAACAACTCTTTGGGAGTTTTCCTTGTGAAGTCATTTGTGTGGAAAATAGTCGTACAGGAAAACGTGTTGAGAGGAGTGGAGGGAGAAGATAAGTAATTGGCCATTATAAAACAAACTGTTTATCAGAGAGAGCATTCAATGAATGTTTAACATAGAGCAGTTCATTAGAATGGGCTCTCAATAGTCACAAGTACTGTTTAACCCAATATAATGCTTAACTAAGAATTACATTATTTTTCATACCTGAGGTTCTAATTTGAAAACAAAGCTGAATTTGCTGCAAATAAAGAGAAAGTATCCAACTGAAGAATATCTAATCACTTCTTGGTGAATCTAAATTATGCAGTGCATTGAGAGAATCGATGAGAAACTAAAGAATATGCTAAGTGTATCCTTCCATCCTTGGTCTTCCTATTTGAGGTCCTTTTCCTGCTCTTCCACTGCCCCATCTCCTCCTGTGCCCATCCCAGATCCCAGGGTCTACATATTTACTCATTCAGCTAATACTGATTGAGCATTCTTATTGGCTTTCCTTTCTCCATCTGAAGTCCTGGTGCTACACCCTTTTGGAGGATGCCTCCCTGGCTAAACAATCACTTGTAGCTCAAATGTTGTAAATCCAACAGAGGGATGAAATTTAGCTCTAATGCTTGACTTGTGAGTGTCAAGCAGTAGATAAGGGTGAGTCTTTTGTACTTAGAAAAACTCTAGTGACTACATTAGTCACTTAATAAAGTTAGTAATTTCTCCTACCATGAGGATCTGGAGACCTATGAACTTGGACTCTAACAAATGGGATGTTGGCCAATTGGTCTTCACTATTCTCTGTAATTCTGCAGTTAAATATGGTAGACTTGAGTCTAGGCAGCCATCCTGGCATCATGCAGTCATTCTGTTGGGATAATAAGAAGGGAATGAATATTTTGCAAGTCAATTGTATAATAGTTTGATTATGGAGTGACAGATTACTGATATGGCTGTGAGTTTCAGCTCTGGGATGGTGAAATAGTTAACCTGTCAGGCTTAGTTATACAATGTCAGCTAAACACAATACCTGTTTACACCTCTGTGCAACAACCCAGAGAAGGGGGCCCTTTTTTATTTACAAAAGTTCTGATGGCAACAGTATATAAAAGGAAATTGAAAGAAAAGTTGAGCAACTAAGATAAAACAGGCTTAAATAAAAACTCTGGGCGGGAATATCTGGGGTCCTAACTCTAATGCTTAGGACTTAAATAATTTATGAAAGAATGATTTGTGAAAAATAACAATCAAAAAAGATGTCAGAATACTTATTTTTATTGGTACTGAGGATTAGACGCAAAGACATTCTACCTCTGAGCTATAACTTTAGCCTTATATTATTATTTTTTAAATTTTGAAATAGGGCCTCACTAAGTTCCTGAGACTGGCCTTGAACTGGTCATCCTCCTGTCTCAGTCTCCCAAGTACTAGGATTAGAGGCATGCACCACCATACCCAGTTTTCTTTTTATTTTATTATTTTCTATCACTTATATTACTCCTTTTTCAAATGCTAGTCGATCAAACAGAAAGAAACTAAATTCTCAACTAGGTAGCACAAAAATATAAGAACATAGTTATGATTTGAAGAAAATACAGATAGTATTTTTTTTATTTTTTTATTTTTTATTGTAGTAACTCGTGCAATATAGCATACATCTTTGTTAAGTACAAATTGTTAACAACATATTTGCACACAATTTTCATTTGACCCCTTCCCCAATTCCCTCCCCATTCCCTCCCCCTCCGTCCCCCTAAGGTTCACTTCAGTGAGTGACCTTGATATGATTGTGTAGGTACATAATGTGCTTTAGGGTGTCCCTCTGCCCCATGAATCCACTACAATTAAATCAATTTCTTTGCTTATCGAGGATCTCTCTTTTTCATCTAGAGACCCTCCTATGCCCCATCTTCTCCCTAGCATCCACATATTAGGGAGAACATATGCTTCTTAACTCTTTGTGACTGACTAATCTCACTCAACATAATGTTTTCCAGTTGC
>PVLC010001276.1:0-43773 GCA_004027655.1 Graphiurus murinus | reverse complement strand
GCTTACTGGTCTGCCATTCCCACATATAATACACTGACATAAGCATTAAATACACTCTTGCTGTGTTAAACCTTTGAAATTTGGGATTTGGTTCCTTATAACAGCTAACATAACCTAATCCCCAATAATCTTACTGGCTTCCAGTCTATTTTTTTTAAACAACAACAGTGAAAACAAAGAAGACTGGTGTCCTGTGATTATGTTAATAATATTTAGTAGCTGAGAAATTTAATATTTTAACTAGAAAGCTCTATTTAAAAAGTAGATGAAGAAAAGGAAAAAGGTAAAGGAAGCTTAATGTAAACTGCGGAATTCAAGCTGTAGTATTTCTAAAGGAAAGTAGTCTAGAAATAAATATCAGGATTGCCTTCAAATCTGTGAAAAAGAAATAGGCAGTACGAGTCAGTGAGGACTTTGTGACACAGTACTTGGGAGCAGAGGGCAGAGGAAACAATATTGTTGAAAGCCTGTGTGGACATTTTTAATTGATTAAGTACCCTGAAGGTCACCTGTTACTTGCTGGACACATATTCCTAGGCTTTGGGGACTATGGCTATGAGCAATTTTGAAAGTCTTCTTTTTCTTTTTTCCTTTTCTTTTTCTTTTTTTTTATCGTTGGAATTGAGTAAAGAAAAAAATTGCAAGTGGGACATTTAAAAGCTGAGAGCATCTTTCTGGCTCAGATGAATAATTGCCCATTCCACACACTTTGAAAAACTGAGTCAGGGGAATGAGAATGATTTCCACCCTGCTCCATATTTCATCCGATAGGTCAAGAAACAACTACCTACAATAGGAAAAGCGCTGTGGGGAATGACAGTTTGTCCTCAGTAAGCTCATTGTATGCGTGTGCAGGAGGGCTAGTGGGAAGACAGGCCTGAACATAATGCAGCCCTCTAGCCCTGCTCGGTGACTTTACAAAACCTCAGCCTCAGGAGGACTGTTTGCTCTGGGCATGGGAGTCAAATCTAAATGTCTTTTAGACAATTTAAAAATGCTCCTGGGAGGCTGGATTCATGGCCACATGGGATTGCCAGAGGCAGTGAGATGAATTTTTCCTGCAAAAGAATGGTTGATCTAAGGATATAAGCAATATAAAGATTTCCTGCAGATCTGGTTTTGCTAAGTAGAGTTGAGCCTGTCAACTTCGTTCTGTGACCCTGAAACACTCGGGTTGAGACTGAGCATCATTACTGAGCTCCAGGAGATGGCTCAGCTGAACCATCCTGTGAACCATGTCCCTGAAAATTTTTGGAGGCATGACCACAGTGAGAAGTAACATCCTTAATTTGCTAGGCAGCTTTGCTCATTGCTTTCCAGTATTGAGAAACACACACTATGTTGTACTCTGTTTAACCAATATAACAATAAAAACACACACAACATTTCACAGTGGGATGAAGAGTAAGTGAGAGAGAAAGGAACTCCAAGAGAAGCAACTAGCCAGGACAACTATTTATGTAGGGTTGATAGGCTTCGAGGTCAACTGAAATCAGATTTAAATGGAGCTAACAATCGAGTCGCTACATTATTTTTTCAAATTATCTTCATTTTTTTTTTTGCTTTATTTAATGAGTTTTTGCACTACCTAACCTATGTCATATGAGTTATAATCATGCTTATAATTCAAAGCCTGTTACTTAACTGGAAGAGAGAGAAAGGGGTAGGGGGTAGGGGGAGACAGAGAGAGAAAGGTGTTAGGCAGAAAGAAAAGTTAGAGGCAACTAATTTGGAATGAGACAGATGAGCTGGGACTTTGTGGAAAAGTTACTACTTGAGTTTGTCTTCAAAAAAATAAATAGAATGAGTAGATGTATGTTCTCTCTTATATGTGGAAGCCAGAGAGATTTGTAAATAAGGGCAATATCAGATAGAGGGGCAGAGACTTCAGGGGAATAACTGAGGGGGGGGTAGGGAAGGGGAAGGACAAAGTTATAAAGAATGCAATAGTAGAAATAATGTCACAAATGTATACAAAATTACCAATTCTAATCTCAAAGACCTGTGAGGTGAAGGTGAGAGAGTTGGGGACCCAGTGGGAGAGAGCAATAAGAATTGTGTGCATGTATTTTTCTGATACTCTATACCCCAATATGATGTAAAATTATAATGCACCCAGTAAAAAATAAGTAGAAAAAACTAATAACCTTCCATGCTGTGTAATATACATACAGAAACGTGCTACCTTAAGTGCACAGGTTGATGAATTATTTTGGAATAGAGACAAACACTTTGAGCATCCAGAAGCCCCCATCAAACTTCCTCCTAATCACTATCCCTTCTTCCTCCCTAAAAGTCACCACTATCCTGACATTCGGCAACACAGACTAGTTTTACCTATACTTGAATTTTATGTAAATATAATCACATAGTATTCTTTCTTTCATGGTGGCTTCATTTGTTCAACATTTTATTTCTAAGAGTTGTCAGATTTTTTGTACTGTAGGTTTTTTCTTAACAGCACTAGGGATTGAACCCAGGAGTATTCTACACTTGGCCTACACTCCAGCCCTGTTTTACTTTTCAGTTTGAAACAAAGTCTCCCTAAGTTGTTAAAGTCCTCACTAAGTTGCTGAGGCTGGCCTTGAACCTGTGATCCTCTTGCCTCAGCCTCCCAAGTACTAGAATTATAGGCATGTGCCACCAGGCCTGGCTTTGTATACTGTAGCTTTAATTAATTTTCTATAATTTATCCATTCTACTGTTGGTGAAAATATAATTACGCCAAGCATTTAGCTTTTAAAAATAATGATATGAACATTTCTTGTATATGTCTTTTGGTATACATGCATAGGTAGTTTTTCTTGGGTACAGTTCTGAAAATCAGATTTGGGAACCACAGGTATGCATATGTCAAACTGTTTTCCAAAGTGGTTGTTGAACAGGTTTTAACAAACCTCTATAGGGAAGACAACTTGGAGACAGAAATAATTTCATGGTTAAAACACAGATATGGTGAAGTCTACCCTGCTTGGGTCCCAGTGAGTGTTTTGGTATGACTCGAATTTTGCATATGTGAGGGATATCCTAACAGGTAAGATGAGTGCAAGTAGGGAAAATGTAGAAGACCTTAATGTCTTTCCAGGAAATCAGAACTTCGTATCATAAGCAATGGGAAATCACCAAAGAAGTTCACATAGAGAAATGGCTTGAGCAGACCTGTGCTTTGGGAAGCACTGCCAGTCTGAACCATCTGCGGAATAAGGTCTAGGGAACAGAGAATGCTATTCTGAATCTGGAGATTGAGCATGACAATCAGGCCTCATCTAGGAGACAGAATGGCTGAAGTTCCCATGGAGAAATATTGTGTCTTCTGTGGCTCAGGACCTTTTTTTCTGCTCAGTTCTGGAAGGTTTTTGCTTTCCCATCTCCTTTCTCTTCCTTTTCTCTTTCTCTTTCTTCTTTCCTTGGCACTGGGGATTGAACTCTGGAGTATTCTACCCCTAAGCTATATTCCAGCCCTAATTTATTTTATTTTAAAACAGGGTCTTGCTATGTTACCACCTGCGGGCCTCAAACTTGCAATTCTGTTTCAGCCTTCCAGATGCTAGGATTAAAGCCTTTCTTTTCTCTCTAACAACTATGGCTATTAACTTATTTTTAGAGTTCCTTAATTCATTTCCTCTTAGAAATGTTTTTCTTCTAATAATAAGAGCTGCTACATGGTTTTACATAGAGAGCAGGTAGGGAAAAATGGCTGGAGACTTCTATATTTGTCATGAATATTAGGGATTTATATTTGTCATGAATATTAGAGATAAGCAAGAGGTTACACAGGAGCCACAGAGTTCAAATAGTTCTCTAAAAATGCTAACAGGAAGATGACAAAAGATTTATGATTTTTCATCTATACGTGCAAATATTGAGAAAGGCCCTGTCAATATCTAGTGTCTGTTTACAATTTTAATAGGAAAGGCTATGCAGTCTAAGAATAAAATGTATGAAACAATATTAACCATTGATCACCAGAAGACCAATTTTGTTGGATTGTTTTATGATGGCATTAGCACGCTGTTAAGGGCACCAGATGGGTCAACAAAGAAATAGATAATTATGTGGCAAAGAATGAATTCTGTCAATCAGTTTTTTTTCTAGCAGCATAGAAAAATACATTAACACCACCTCCTCATGTTGAAAGCTTGACATAACCCCTGTTTTTCAACACAAGTTGGCCGTCATTTAATAGCTTGGGGGTTTGGGCTCAATTAGTTTCAATCTTTGTGGTATAAGCCTGAAACCTAGGCTGAGGCAATCACAATAAATATTTGGTAGACTCCAGAAGAATAATTGTATTCCCTAGCTACAAGCAATTAAGCATTAGATGTGTTCCTTGTAAACCTTTGCAAATGCAGAGAAAAGCATGAATAAAAGTCAAATAATTAAATGACTTTTTTCCTTTCGTGACATTTAGGCAAAGGGAAATAAAATCTTGTTTTACCTAGGAAGAAAAGATAATTTTCTGCTTTAAAAAATATGATGGCTTGCATATAACCTGCTGGTAATCTTTCAGAAATCATGGGGGAATGGGATAGATGCTAGAAGCAGAGGGGGATAGGTCTCAACATTCAAAAGGAGAAAAAGATTAGTTTTTATAGACTCCTAGGGAAGAAGCATAATTTCACCTCCCTCTCATCTTCTAGCATGTATGACTGAGTTCAGTTTTAGAAGGGAGTTAAGCAGCCTTGTTCTCTAGTTTTTCCCAGTTTCTTTTGGTGGCCCTTCATTTTTTAACCTGTTCTGTAGATATTTTCCTTCCTTAGTGTGGTGTTCTATTTCTACTTATCAAAGTAATCCTAGAACGTCTTGCAATACATGTGGATTTACCCCACACCTGCATATCATTATCTTCCACACTTAAACCTGGGACCTAGATAACTCTTCTGAGATATTTGTGTATCAAATAGTAGAGAATCACCTAAGTATGATGCTGGATCATGAAAAGTCATTTTTCCATCATCCTTACAACAAACATCTTTTCTCATCCAAAATCTGTTATTCTTTCTATAATACCTTGTCTGTGTCTCTGCCCACTCATTTACCTGAGTCAGAAACACAGCAGTTATTTGTCACATCTTACTCCCTTTAGTCCACACATCCAGCTAATTATTAATTTCCAACACTTATTCTAGCTGAAGGCATTCACATCTCTTCCTTCCTCACTACTTCCACTGCCCTTAATTCTACATACCTAGTAGTATGCCCAAATAACTCCCTATTAAGCATCACAAATGATTTCCTGGTTCTGAAAAGATACCTTTCCTATGATAGTTGAGTGGTTAGGTAAAACACATCTTACTATATTTCTCCTTTCCTAAAATCTTTCAGTATATGAAATGCTGAAATCTACAGAAGAGAAGAAATCATCTTTGCCTAGGATAAAAGAGCATTCATTATTGGCTCTTGACTCTAATTGAGTCCCTTCTTTCTCCTTCCCTCTTTACAAGCTATTGGGTTTAGGCATGGGCAATGGTTATCTTAGCGTAGTTGTTGGGTATCAGAGTTTCTTTAAAATGGATGCATTTTTGAATTCCTTAGGAAACTTAAAGACCTCTTTAAGTCTGATTTTAGACTGACAGAACTAAAATATCTGGTCTTTGAGTCAGTCACTTTAGCAAGTGATAATCTGGTGATTAGGGTGCTGGTTTGCATTTAGTAACCACAGCCATGGTGGATAAGAAAGAAATAGGAGGACATGCCCTTCCCTTAATGATCTTACAGTGTGTTAGAGAAGTTAACATGACTATACTTTCAATAGCTAGGGCATAAGATGAAACAGATGTTAGGAGACATGAAAATATGAGGAGTTGTAGAATTTTGCTTTTGGAAATCATAGACGTTTGGAGAATAAGAGGACGCAATTTTTGTCAAGAAAGTCTTCCCGAAAATTTGGTCTCAGGGCAGCCTCTCTGAACTACATTCTCTACTGTCACAAAAGTTTGGCACTTCTATTCTACAGGGAGATCTTCTTAATATATTACTTATAGCTTGCAAAATTGTACTACAGTTCTGAATGGAAAAGCCTATTAAGACACTTGAAAATAATTTCTTGGCAAAGAAATGAGGGATAATGGTCATAATGCGTAGATGATAATGGGGTAACATGTGTGGGGGGTGTGTCTTTCCTGTAATGCTAGCTTTTAGAGATGTCATGAGAGTACATAAAGATTTCATACTCCCTGGGTTCTCTTGAGGGTCCTCTGTGTACACTAGGATGTTTCCAACTCCATGACCTCGGTGAAGCATGCATTCACCACCCTATCATACCTTAACTATGGTTCAGACTATGACTTGCAAAGCTCTACCTGTCTTCTGAACCTTATCCTAATCATTTTTGGGATCTGAATTAGTGACCCTTTCTAGTCATAGTCATTATTGCCATCTCTTCCTCTTAATATTCCCAAGTGCTTTGTAACAAGCACTGGGTTAGACGTTCACATGAAATATTTAATTTCATCCTCATGAAAATCATATAAATTCAGCAGTATCTTAATCTTTATTTTATCAATTAAGGTTTAGAGAAATTGCCCATAATTACACAGGCCATAAGTGACAATGTAAAGATTGGAGACCAAGTATCAATGACTCCTGTGTCCTGGACAGAATAGGGTTGCCTGTGGTGTCTTTGTGATTATTTCATGCATGTCAGTTTCTTCTCCTTCCCTCAAGTCACTTCAGTCTCCCCAGAGAAATAGTGGAGGGAGAAACATGCAGATAAGGGTCAATGTGAGAATAATTGTTTTCTTACAGATTAATTCTCTACATTTCTCTGCCTGCCTCTGTGCCCAGGAGGCTGCAGATGGCATCATTCAGATTTTTTTTTTAAATCTCTGCCTTTTTCTGGTTGCCTTTGGCCAATGAGAAAACCAGGAAAATGGACACAAGAGAATGGAAGAGACAGAAGCCAGGGTATTTCTCCCTGCTTTATTTCTGTTTGGGGACACCTCTCATAATCGCAGCATCCCTCCAGCATTCATTCATATTTTGATCAGGGGATCCTCCTCTATGGTTGCAGTTCTCAGTGATCACTAGTATTTTATTTATTCCCCTTGTTCTCTTGGCCCTACAGGCATTTTCAGCATCCCACTGATCCTAGTTTCGAGTACCTCACTTACCTGGCTAGTACCTTTTTATTTTCTGCATTTGAACCATCTGGAGTTTGTTCAGATTCCTACGAGGACACTGCTTGATTCCGTTAGGGAGCTTTTCCTTGTAGCTTTAGGTGGATAAACCCAATTCTCTAACAAGACCCTCATTACCTGGATACCCCATAGACATTTCAAACTCAATACTTCCAAACCTGATGATATGTCTCCACAAATTCTGTGCTTCACTCCATATTTCCTATGAGGGTAGCTGAGTTAGTTCATCTAGAAACTTGGAAGTCACTCTCACCTTCTCTTCTCCTTCTTCTCCCCACAGCCAATGTTACCATACTTAGTCTGCATCCTTAAGATGGTTCAAATATACCTCCTCCTCTCTCTTTCCTTGATGTCACTGTTCAGACTCTCATTGTATATCATTTAGACAATTAAGGTGCAACAACTTCTTAAATGATTTTTTTTCAACTGCATTTTTGCACCTGAACAGAGCTGCCAGGGTGAGCTTTATTTTTAATTTGAAAAGCAAATAGGTGCTTATTTTGGAAATTAAAATACAATATTTATAAAGCTAAAAGTCCTTTTTTTAACCCTAAAACTACCCTCTGATGGTAATTACTGAGTTTATTTTGAATGCAATCATTTTCTTATATGTACAAGCTATACATAGGTACAAAAACAAAGATTTATTTATAAAACATTATAATATGCAGGTAATTTAGCAAATTGGCAAAACATAAATAAAATTATCTTTTAAAAACCAAAACCAAATGTGATATCCTTACCCCCCTTAAAGCTCTTCTATGATTTCCTGAATCAGTTTTAGGATCCAGTCTAGGTACTTTTATATGGTTCCCCAAAAACCTCCACAGTGAAGCCTGAGTCAAATTCCTCAGCCACGTCTGTTTCTACATTTTCCCTTTCACCTCATAGTTCAGCTCTATTGATGTGTCCACTGCTCCCTAAAAACACCTGATTATTTCAAGCTCTCATTGTGCCCATCTATACTTCTTCATTTATACTAATTTGAGTATGTATTTTTCTTCACCTAGTAGTTTTTAAACTTTTTAAGGGGGAAAAGCCAATAATTTCTGCCTTTGAGAACTTTTTTCCTCCACAAAGTACCACAACTCTCTGATCACCAAATTTGCTTTTATTGTAATTTATTTATTTATTGGGTTTCAGCTATATCCTAGTTAGTTGTAGCAAACTAGACAGGTTTTATATTTGAAAAGTAGTTTCTCTGAGTGTCAGACCCCATTCTCTAAATGCTGTCACTGCTGTAAACTTATTTTTAAAATATTCACTTCTTCTAGGTCTTAGATAGTTATTTTCTACAAAATAGGTGCCATGAAATAAATAAAACTAATTAAGATATAATACTTTGCTTATCTTTTTAAATTCTAGGACATAAAATAGATGTTTGACATAGAAACCTTGCTATTGAATTCTATCGTATCTTGAAAATAAATGCATAGGATAGCTAAGGAAGGGAAGGAGGGAGGGAGGGAGGGAGGGAGAGAGAGAGAGAGAGAGAGAGAGAGAGAGAGAGAGAGAGAGAGAGAGAGAGAGGGAGAGAATATGAATAAATTCAAATTTAAACTATCACTATTTAGGTGTGCTATAAACATAAACTTGTCCGGCAAAAGGAAAAAATGTACACATATAAAGTGCTCTTAAATAGTCTTAGGAAAAAATAACATGGGAAAAGATGTACATGTCTGCCTTATTTAGAAAATAACTGTAGGGTAAAAATGCCAGGTAGCTGATCTATTCGGGCCTGGGTCCTACTTCTTATACTGAGAGTAAAGCGATGGTCTGTCTAGAGAGCCAGCATGGCATGGCACTGCAGCACTCAGACCTTAGTAATTATGTGAGCACCTATTGAGGTGATAAAATGTTTTTAATTATTTCATAAATTTAAATTTATTTGCTTTATAATGAAATATGTCTGGTTTATTTCTAGGAGCATAAAATATGTTACAGATATTAGCAATTCAATACAGGCCAGTGGTAGACTTTATTAGTACTAAAGATGAATTTTTTTTTTTTTAAGTGAAAACTGACCAAGAGATATTTGCAGGAGTTTTCACTCTGTAGGAATTTCTGGTTGAGAATAAGGAGACCCTAAATATTACTTCCAAACACTTGAGACAAAACTATGAGAAACAATTTAGAGTATATACAGTTCAATTTCTAAAACATTTTATAGCAAATAATGCTCCAAACTCCATCTTACAGAGCAAGACTGTTTTAGTGAGAGGTGCTTAGAATTCAGGTGTTCTCACAGTATGTTTCTCTTGCTTGGCTATTTCTCTGTATAGACAGAGTTCGTGACTCCACTGCTGTTGAGCCATCTAGTCCCCATAGGGATAGATATCTTCTTCTGGGTTCACTGTGGCAACAAGACCGGGGGTAAACCTAGCGCAGAAGAATTAGCTTGTGAGCTCTGTCAGAACTGTAATGTCTATGCTCAGACTCTTCAACAATTCTCCCTCTTTTAGTTTTGTACTATTTTAACTCCTTATTATTCTAAGGGGTATAGGAGTAAGAAAATGATGAATATAGAAAGATACTGACTGGATACCCATTAATCTTTAAGGGTAGGTGAAACCTTACCTAGTAGAGCAAGATGTTAAGGAAACCTTCCAGATAGCAAACACAGCCCAAGCAAAGCCAGTGCCCTACAGAATTACCTGGTGTATTAATCTCTATTACTCACTAAAGAACAAGAAAAACAATGAAAATAAACATCAAGACACCCAGATATTTGTTCTATTGTGCTACTTACTATGCAACCCTGCTGAGCTATGTGGATGAACTGAATATGCGTACACAAATACACAAGGGCTTGAAATTAAGGTGTTAAACCTGCCCGCATCTAAGGCTCTTTCCAGCTCTCACTTTGAGGAAATATGTTGCTTGATTTCAGCTCTGTTAGGATCTCACAATTAATGACGACTATGAGAATGACTCATGTAAATATTCAGTGGTCACACCTAGTAAGAATAGCAGCCCCATTGACCCTTGGTGCAAACGTGCCCCAGTGGTTTGCAAACTTCCAGTTTAAAAAAGAACATACTGTTTTTGGCCCAACAGAGCTAATAACTTCGTGCTTAGCTGGTTCTAACATCCATATCCTGGTCGCTTCCCCCTGGAAGCTGTAGGAGCTTCTCTGTGATACAATTCTGTGTGAACTGTGAAGTTAGGGAAGACAAGATGAAGAAAGGGAAGTGTGGAAATCCTGGATTATTTTATCTGAGTCCTCCCTTGATTACTTAGCACACTATCAATATAAAACATCTTCAGTTAAAAAAAAAAGGTAAGTCAAGTTAAAGAAGCCCCTGAAGTAGTGTTCTTAAATCTCATCTGGTTCAAAACCTTTATCAGTGTGTTGGAAATCTATATAGAAGGAATGTTATTATATTTCAACTGAAGAAAAAGTAGGAAAGATAACCAGCATTGAATATTCACTTTTTACTTACTGTTCACTCCACTTTACTCAAACCACTTTCCTTATGATTTTGTTGTTGTTGCTGTTTTGTCTTATGTTTTGTGGTACTAGGGCTTGAACCCAGGATCTTTCAATGTCTGTGATACAGCCCCAGCCCTCTTATTTAATTTTTTTGTTTGGAAACAGAGTCTCTCACTAGGTTGCTAAAAGTCTATGTTGCTGAGGCTGTCCTCAAAGCTGCAATCCTCTTATTTCAGCCTCCCAAGTACTGGGATTATAGGCATACACTACCACACCTGGCTTTACTCAGACAACTTTCTGTTGTCTGGTCCTGACTACTTCTAGCCAATGAGCTGAGGTGACAGTTGATGAAATGATGTGAAACTTGGGGTCTCTCCTGAGAGTGCTTCTGCAGAGGTTGTGAAGGTCTGCTATTTTACATGGCAGGGCTACAATCTGTTGAAGTTTATCACAGCTTCAATCCTTGAGGGACTGTGTAGAGGAGAGACCCTTTCTGGCCCTGTTGAATAAATAATGTGAACAAGAAATAAACTTGGTTGTATTGTCACTGAGATTTTAGTGCTACGGAGTTAGCACAGTCGAGACCATGCTGACAAACACAAATAGATTAGAGCGTAAATATTGCAAATGATCCTTGAAGATAAAAGAACTTGGAAGAACAGTATTCAGGCTAAAAGTAATTCAGGATGGGCAAGGGCTAGCTTGGGGGTACTTCATGTAAAAAGCTTGAAGCATGGTTAAGAATATAAATTATATCCTACTTGTAGTCTTCAAAGATAGGAAAATTATTATAGAAGAGTAAACTTGGTGTGGGTTACTACTCTGGGTGGCAGAAATAAGACCAACATAAGAAAATTATAAAAGCTATATAGACTCCATTTAACAAAGAATATTTTATTAATCTGAAGTATTCATCAATAGATAAAGATACTTTTGAAATGGTGAATTTAGGGACAGTTGAAACAGTCACACTGAGGCCTGCTACACAAGGATTAAGTGTGTATTATGACAGACTTCTTCACTTATAAAATTTTGGTCTGTAAAATTTTTCCATTATTACAATTCTATCATCAGTTTACATTGATAGTGGTCCTAAAATCAGTATATGTGTTTTAAGATAGGATATGTGTTATTTTTTACCTAGAGGAGGACGCGGCTTGCAACAATTTATTTACAATTTCATGCATCCCTTTGTAATGAGGTTTGGGCATGGCCTTCTGCCATACAACTAAATTGCATCAATGATGATTTGGCTAGACTAAATTGGATAGGATCAGGAAACTGAAGCAATGGTTCCAAAACCTGGTCCAAAATATTGGCTGTTGCATAAACATCATCTGAATATTTCAATAAAAATATTGATTCATGGGCCCTGTTCCTTGAAAGTTTAATTTATAGGTTGGATGTGGGGTTTGGTAATATGTATTTAAATAAGTTTCCCAGATTATTCTAATGGTTGATATGGTTTGAAAGTTGTGTATATTAGAATTGGCCTGTTGCTCTTCTTCTGAGTTCTTTGAGGTTTCTTGTTCATTTCATAGACAAAGATACTTTCCATATCTTTTAACAAGTCTATATTAACAAGAAGGAAAAAGGAAAGGGGATTTCTCCATTCAGTGGTCACCAGGGCAATGAGAAGTGGGAGTAGGTTGGTGAAATCATGTTGCCTTAAGAATGTGGTTTGAGAAAATCACAAAGGATGAGAGTCATGACCTGCTTAGCCACCAGACTCCTCATCTCTCTTCCTATCACCATCTCTCTGTATGTTTGAGGCAGGCCAAGGAACTCCCTTTGTTGCAACCAGAGGGATATTGGAAGCCATCTACTCTCACACGTGTTTTTAAGGAATCAATTAAAAGTGACCACAGTCAGGCAAATGAGCCCCAGTGGTACTTTAATGGTGTCATGAGAGGGTTTTTCACTAGCCTCTTAATCTGGTGGCATCTGTCTGTGATTGAGTTCAAAGCTGCACAAAACAGCATTTCAGGGAATAACCTTCTGAAGGAGGATGTAGTGAGTTTCCCTTTCAGGTAGATGGCAATCAGAAACACAGAACCACACCAGAGAGCTTTTCTCAGAGTGAATGCCAGCCCTTTGTCCAACCCTTTCTCAGATTCCTTTCCACACCCTGCCCTCTCTGCACATCTCTGCAAACAGCAGCTGTGGTGACCATGCACACTAGTTTCTCCATGACACGGTCTTTTCCCTGGATGGTAATTATTTTTTAGCAGGTTGAGGTAACAGCACAGTCATTTGTGTCTGGGGATGAGTGTCCTGGCCTATTTTCAGTATAGTTCTCTCTTTTCCTGTAATTGCTACACTCTTTAATGAAGCTTGAGATAATCAATTTCCTGACCTCTATCTCTCTCAAAGACCCTGTTGTTTGGTGTCTGACAATATGGCGTGATCTTCCTAAGGATAACAGGTGACCATTCCCCACCCCTAAATATTTTGTGTCTAATCTCTGGTTCTGCTATCACATTTTCCTTTAGCTAAGATTCTCTCCACTGAATCTTTGTTGTAGCATGTAGTAAATTCCAAAGTTTTAGGTGAGTGGCCCATTTGGTAGGGTGAATCAAAGCCCCCAGGTAGATAGAGTTAGAGATATAGAGTAAGTTCACCCACTTTAGGAATTTGTTTATAAGTTGATAATTAACCAGCTGCAGACACACATTCAGAAGCCTGAATTACTATGATCTTTTTCCCTGAGTGGGGTTTTTACACCCTTTTCCATCTTTGCACACTTTCAGAACTAATAAAAAATATTTTCCTGTGAAAGAGACTTAGGTAATAGCCCCTTAGCTTAGAATAAATGGGTAGGTTGATGAAAAAAGAAAACAAGAGCACTCGAGTATCTTGACCTATGGCTTGTCAAGAGCCAGACTGGAATAAATCTAAAAAAGAAATTTTATGACATCAGTATCTATCTATTCACCTATCTATTATCTATCTACTATCCATATATAGAGTATGATCCTGATTGTCCTGAATAGTACTGGTTCACCGTTTTAGTCTATTTGTCAGTGGCACCTTCATTTACTCAAATATGGACAGTAAGTCTGTGATTACCTTATGCATATACACTTTTTTTTTCAGATTCCCTATTTAGAACTATTTACCCTTGTGTTTAGTTCAAATAATTTTGAGTAACTCTATTATTTTGAAAGAGATTAGCAGATTTAAATGGCCAGCAGAGGATAAAGGAATTCACCTTATCTATCAAGAAAGCTCTTGAAGTCATCATCATCTTATAGCATGGGTGTGTTCTATGAGGCAAGGAATTAAGGGCTGCAATTAAAACAATTTTAATCAAAATTGGCACACTTTTTAAAAAAACATTTCAGCATTTCAGTTATCTACAAAAAAGAACTCATCCTCATATACATTCAAGTAAATGAGGTATCACTGTAGTGCATTACCATTTATTTCCATTTACAGTGTACTGAACATTCAGGGTAGGTGCATAGAAAACATGGTCTTCATCTTTGAGAAGATTGTGGCATATAGTAAAACCTTGATTAACTATACTTCAGCTTCTATAAACCATAACTGACCATGTTTTTATCTTTTATCCTTTCAAGGAAAAGAGACATGTCACTTGAAAATAAATTGATATCATAAATTTAGTTTAAAAAAGAAGAATATAGTAGAAGCAATGGTCCCTCTTGATTTCTCAAGGTTGTCAAAGACGTGGCTCTTGGTCTGTCTCATTTCCTGTACTTTCTCTTGTTCCATCTATAGCATGAGACACTGATTCTGAAGTGTGTGATAAACCAAAAAACCTGTGGCTTCCAAAACCACCAAGGAGGTGTTTGGCTCCCTTCATTAGAGATATAATAGTGAACTTAGGCATTACTTGAAACATTTCCAGTATGTAGCATTGAAATAGTTAATTCTGGGTTTGGCAGAAAATTAGTTTTTGTCAGAAATCCTATTGTTTTAGAAATTGGCTTCCAGTTCCCTAAGTATTTGAGCCCAATGTGTTTGCTGCCACTGGAGAAGAAAGATTTGCAGATAACAGACAGTCGTGTGGATAGCAGTGCCAAGCCTTCTGACTGCGATCAGATGGAATGCAGAGGGGAAGTAAGGAAGGTATAGATTCAGTCATATTGACAACACTGATGAATCTTTGAACAGAGGGAAAACAAAGACTTCAAAGGGGAATGTGTTTTCACCTTTGTGAATGGAGGAAATATCATATTTTGACCCTTATCTTCTGTACCAAAGAAATATTTTAACTTGGAAAAAGGAATCTCAAGGATTAACTTGTCTAGTCTATTCACTGTGTCTTGAGCAAGATACCCATTTTCCTCAATACTGTTGCAGAGCGCATCTTAATTCCCTACTTTTGGTTTATCTGGATTTTCACCTTCCTTGTAGGTCAAGCTCCGAGTTCCGAGTTCCCCACCTTCAGCCTTTCCAGGCTGAGCACAAAGCAGCATTGTCCTCCTCATCTTTTATTTACAATTGGAGCAGCGGCTGTGGCTTTTCTTTATCTTGACAGCTTTACAAATGGCGTAGAGCCTCCTCTCTCTAACATGGTTTAAATGGGACCCTACCCAGAGGCAGCCACCAAGGCTGAACACTTCCCCGGCCTCCTTCTGGCCTAATGAGCCCTCGATTATTGTTTGGCATTATTAAATGTCAACAATAAGATGACTCCCCTCTGGGAACTCAATGAAAATGGCAAGAAATATAAGATTAGAATTGAGGAACCACACAAATAGCTTTTATTTATTGGCAGAGGGGAGAAAAAGCTACTAAACATCATCTCAGTGTTCCTCTTTATCAGCCATTGTCAACTTCCTTTCCCTCCTTGAGGGCAGCAGTTCCATCTTTGCACAATGTAACCCATTAAAGCGACAAGTTTTATTTCAATAATGGTATTAATAATGGAGTTAGAAAACACTCATTTGCCAATCGTTTAAAAGGAAATTTAAGCTGCAAATGATTTGCTGCTCACACTTGTATGTAATGACTTTCACTAACTCCGAGGCTGGAGGTTATGAATCTAGCCCTCTGGAGGTTTATCTGGGGAGGTGGAAGAAAACGGCATGTGCTTACATTCCTTGTCTGCTATGGTTTGAATGTATTCTGTCCAAAATTCAGGCTTGACCAATATGATGGGGTTAAGACATGAGACTTTTAGGAGGTAATAAGGCCACGATGGCTCCTCTCTACTGAATGGGATTCAATGCCATCCATCATAAAGGAGGGAGTCTGTTCTATTAGGGCCCTTCTACTATATGAAGAGTGTTCCTCTTCTCTGTTTCTCTTAGAAGTAGAAAATAGCCACCATCAGACACTAAACCTGCCAGCACCTTTATCCTGCACTTCCCGGCCTCCAGTCTATGAGAAATATATTTTTTATTCCCCAAATTACCCAGTCTCTGTAATTCTGTTAGAGTAGCACAAAATGAACTAAGCTACCTGTTCCTCACAATTGCCTTGTTTAACAGATATCATTGTTCATGTTTCTTAGATGAGAGAATAGAGTAACAGGGGCCAACATAACTTGCCCAAGATCATACCTATGTAAAGAGTATATATATATACACAGTGGGATGTGATGGTGGGCGGGGGAATGAGACTGGTGGGATGAAGGGATAATAGTGAAAGTCTCTTTGTCTTTGGGCTGTTTGGGGATTTCTCACCTTGATATCAGAAGATAAAGGGTCCTGGATATCTTCATAAGGGTGGAGAGATAATGCAGATTAATGGCTCTTCTGATGACAAGGATTT
Source organism: Graphiurus murinus (assembly GCA_004027655.1). Taxonomy (NCBI): domain Eukaryota; kingdom Metazoa; phylum Chordata; class Mammalia; order Rodentia; family Gliridae; genus Graphiurus; species Graphiurus murinus. The sequence continues at coordinate 27,459 of PVLC010001276.1, read as the reverse complement.
GAGAGAAGGGCTGATGCTGCCTTCAGATTTCAGAGACCTCAGGGCCCAGCCAGGCTCTGCCACTGGCTTTCTCTGAAGTCTTGTTTCTTCACCTATGAAATAGGGACACCAGCATTTGTCCTTTCCACTCCAGTGAGATTTGTTATTCTTATTACCTGTGATTGACATGCTCATTCATATTAAGGAGTAAAATGTCAATAATAATTTATTATAGCTCACCAAAGTGTTTTTGTATTTTCAGTGAAGTGTCATGCCTATGGAAGGATAAGGCAGGAGGATCGCAGTTTCAAGGCCAGCCTTAGCAACTTAATGAGGACTTCAGCAACTTTATGAGACACTATTCCAAAATAAAAAGGGCTGGGAGTATAGCTTAGAGGTAGAATGCCCCTCCTTCCAATCCCCCGTATAAAAAAGACCTCCTATTTCAATGTCTAATACTAAAAAGGAAGAAAAAAGAAACTAATACTAAAAAGGAAGAAAAGGGGGAAAAAGAATCTCTCTAAATATTTAAAAATATTAACATTCTTTATGGCTTAGGATATATTTTTATGTTCCCTGATTTCAGATGGCAAATAATGGTGTACAAAGCCAAAATATTTATTATTTAGCCCTTTACTGAAAAAGCTTACTGTCCCGCACCATACATCATTAACTCATTATAATTACACAGTAAGGGAGATGTTATACACACTATTTAAATAGAGAAGATGAGAACTCTTTGCTCTAAGTATTAAAGACAAAACTTAATCCCAGGTCTGGTAATCCTAAAGCCAGTGTTCATTCTACTGTAACTTCTTGTAGTACATAAATGAGATGCCACATATAGAACAGGTACAAAGAATTAGGGCAGAAGGGGATCAGCAGTGGTACCAGTTGGTGTCAGGGTGTTGTGAGGGAGAGCTAGAGAGTACTTTACCATAGAATTTGGTATATATGCTACTATTCCCTGATCTTTTACCTGTGGCGGATACCATTAAGTAATTTATATACTGTTTTATGCTGAGTCAGGATGTGGCCACAGAATTCTTCAGAACACAAGTCTTTGGGCCTAATACATGAAATATAATTGGCACTTCTGATAAGCATGAGTAGGAGGATATTTGGCTATCTGGGTTTAATAGAACACTTTGAGGTATAGGTGGAAGAAATTATAAGAAAATAAAGCAAATACGGATGTTTATTTTATAAGCAAGAATTTCATTGAGAGCAATACATTAAAGAAATCCTCTTAGTCTAGCATATAGCAGGGAAATGAGGATGTGGAAGAGTAGAAAGTATCTTAGTGTAGTAGCTGGGACAGTGGACCAAGTCAAAATATCTGAGTTCAAATTCCAGATCTGCTGCTTACTGTATATGACTCTGCACAACATTTATTTCTTCATTCCTCAGTTTCCTCATCTAACAAGTGGGAAAATAAGAGAACCTAACTCATGTGGTTGATATGAAAAATTACCAAGTTAATTTACATAATAAATGTAGGGCCATGCCTGGTATAGGTTAGCTACTCATACAAATGTTAGACAAACATATAGAGAAACTAAGAAAAAATAGATAATATAGTACAAGCCATGCCCAAGGTCCTAATTTTCTGTGTTTTATGCCTCTTAACACCATTTTTTTTCCTTCTGTAAAAGTCAAAGATAATGAAAACATTTTGAATCACCATGTTCTGCATTTATGCAAGGTAGTGTTCCATCCCAATGAATTTTATTCTGTCATCTTGTGGAATTTCCAATAACCCCAAGATAACCTGGTCCCATAGGAAATCTTGCTGACTTGTCACTTATCCTGGACAGCTTTTCTGCAGCTATTGTCAAATATACATTCTTGCCATTGTGGAAATTTGGAAAACAATTTATGTCACTCCAGTACTTTTCAATAATGTTGATTTACCACTGCATTTAATCACGTAGAGTTAAGACCTCATTATGCCATAAAGCATCTGCATAAGGAGCTACCTTTATATATTCAAAATAATTCATTTCAAATTATGGTACCTATTTGTGTTGTTATACTCTGCTATAGTACTCCAGGGATCTCTGGAATCTCTAATGAATGAAACTACCTTTTAACAATCTGCTCAAGAATAAAGAAACTTCTATGGTATTACTTTAAAGTTTCCTTATTCCCTTATAATCTATGGTTTCACATACTAAATTTTTAGAGAGAGTGTTTTCTAAAGTAAGTTTTCGGGGAAAAATCAAATTTTAGTGTTGCTCCTCACCAAGCAAAAAGTCAAAGATGAAAAGAAACATTTTTTTCCTGCTGTAATTTCAGGATTCTCTCCCACCTTCTGTTCCATTTTCTAATCAGTTATTTTAAGTTGGCAGGTGGTGAGATGGTCTGAGAGTCACTAGTTGTCCTATCTCTGTGTGAAGAGATAAGTGCCCTATGTGGTCACTAAATATATACTCTTCCCAGCCTTAGCCCCAGAAAAGAACTAAATTTTATATCTACTAAATATAATCTCTTAAAGATATAAGTTGAATTCTATGGAATCCAGCAGTTGATTCTTTGTGAAAGGCTCCAGGTCAGGACACACATGCCACTATTTTTGCAAGCCAAGGCCTCTGACTAAAAAAACTTTCAGCAGAAATGAAATGCAGAAACCAGACATGCTTTCATCAGATGATACAGAAGGGTAACACTCCTCAAATAACTCCTAACTAAAATTCTGCACTGTTGGGATAATGATTGTTTGAAACATGAAAAGAAGAAATAAGGGGTAATGATTATAAGTTTTCTTCTAATCTGGGTTATAATCTCAAATGAGCTATTTCTCAAGATAATGCAACTGTCTTTCCTTCAGTAATTGGTATCCATGGAGAATTGCATCATTCTTGATGTTGAAACATGACTAAAAGACGACACTGGTCTTTTGTTGTGGCAAATTATATTATTACCAGCAAGTTTACTCCCTTTAGCTGACTTCTTTGGGAAGTGTCTTCTTATCTCATTAATATTGGGTTGTGCCTAGGATTTGATTTGTCCAATGGAATAAAGACAGAAGTGACAATCAGCACTGAAACAAAGATTTAAGGGGCTTCCTATGTTTCTGCTCAACATTCTGAGGGATTCTGATCCTGGCCATGAGAAGAATAGTCTTCTAGTAGTTGCTGCTGTTCCTCTGACCTGGGCCTAAGAACGAGACATGCAGAACAAATCGAAACTCCAACTGAGCTGAGCGTGGTGGCACACACTTATAATCCCAGCATTTGGGAGGCTGAGACCAGAGGATCCGGGTTCGTGGCCAGCCTCAGCTACCTAGTGAGATACTCCGCAACCTAGTGAGATCCTGTTTCAAAATAAAGAATAAAAAATAGGGCTGGGGGTATAGCTCAGAAGTAGAATGCCCCTGAGTTCAATCCCCAGTACCGCAAAATAAATAAACAAACAAACAAACAAACAAACTCAAACTGAGCTGAAATGGTCAATCTGCAGTCCCATGCATATTAATAATATGAATGCAAGTCTGTAGCTAGCCAAGATAGGGCACAACTGGTCAAGATTCCTCCTGCCACTATTCTAAAGTACATGGCACTTTCATACCTGTAAGATGGTATGATATCATAAGGCTAGGGATAAGAAAGGAGAGCTAGAGAGATCCCATCCCCCAAGATTTATGAGTATGTTAGTTAGCTTTTTTTTTTTTTGTGACTGTGACAAAAATATCTGACAGGCACAACTTAATGGAAGAATGGTTTATTGGGGGCTCATGGTTTCAGAACTCAGTCCATGATGAGCTGGCTTCAAGTCAGGAACTGAGGCAGCAGTGCTACATGGTATGGTAGAGGAGAAAAAGATCCTTTCACCTCATGGTGGCCAGGGGGGGGCAGGGAGTGGCAGAAACAGATACCGTCTCCAGTGATCCACCTCTTCCAGCCACATCCCACCTCCAAACCTGGCTGTATTATGTAATGCATGAGTTTCTTTGGGTGACATTTTATATCTAAACTATAACAATGAGTCTCATCAAATGAACAGCAATAGCCAGATGAAGGTTGGGATAAGGCAGAAGAGTTAAAAGAGAACCATCTGAAATGTACAAATTCTTGACTGAAATATAGGGGTAAGGCAGTGGGGTGAAGATATTTTTCAACAAACTTCAAAGTCAAGTGCAGGGCTGCAGAGTGAGAATTCCCCAGTGACCCAAAAAGGTTGTTGTTGAGCTGTGTAGCTGAGAAAGATCTTTTATAGTTCAGAAGGATGGAGGCTGAACTATAAAGCATAAAACTATGTCTGCAATCTCCCTGGTGTTTGGATCCTAACCTCAGCTAAGGGAAGCTCTGTTTTAACCATAGAAAACTTAAAGCCAGTGGTATGGCTGAATCTTTCTGAAGTTGCAAAAATGTCCAAACCTAGTACAAGTAAAGATTAAATTGATTCAAATTCATCATATTTATGGTAGCAAAGAAGTTGTGACTTATGAAAGAAACATTTATTTCAGTCTCTACTCTTTTACACACAATGTCCAGCTTACAAAATCTTAAATAACCAAGAAACAAAGAAACAGAAGAAAATGTAACCTATAATTTAGAGGATAAACCAATCAGTAGAAATGGATTCATAGAAGATCTTGATGTTTGAACTAGTGGTAAAAGGCTTTAAATAACTCTCATATACTTAAACATATCTAGTAAAAATGGTGAGCAATTTGCATAAAAAAGAAAACTTTTGGTGAAAATATGGAAACTGGATAAAGGAACCAAATGAGATTATAAGAATTAAAAAATAAGAACAAAGAATTTATTTGATTGTCTTAACATTAGGCTGAACATGCAGAATAAGATCAGAGAATATGAAGACAGTCCCATAGATAGCAATCAAACTAAAATACAGTTAGAAGAAAGTGAATGAGCTGGGTGTGGTGGCGCACGCTTATAATCTCAGTACCTGGGAGACTGAGACAGGAGAATCCGGGTGCATGGCCAGCCTCAGCAACTTAGTGAGGCCCTCTGCAACTTAGTGAGACCCTGTTTCAAAATAAAGAAAAAAAAATAGGGCTGGGGGTGTAGCTTGAAGGTAGAATGTCTCAGGGTTCAATCCTCAGTACTGCAAAAAAAAAAAAAAAAAAAAAAAAGTGAATGAAAATTGCTGAACAAAGCACTCAACATCTGTATGACAATTTTAAGTCATCTGAAATGCATTAAATTGAAGTTTACCAAATAGTGGACAGATAAAGGGACAGAAAATAATGCAAAGTTTTTAGACAAGAATTTTCCAACACTGATATAAGGCACCAATCTTCAGATCCCAAAAGTTCAATGATGATCAAGCAGAATAAATATAAGTAAAAACTCACATGTATATATCACATAATTAAATGGTAGAAAACCAAAGGTTAAAAGGAAAAGTCATGAAAGCTCCAAGAGCAGATTTCAGAAAACTATAACCTGTGGACCAGATAGGACCAACAAACTTTGTACAGCCTTTACTCTGAGAATGAGTTCTATATTTTTAAATGATTGTTACATAAATGTCTACATAATATTCTCTTTTTTTCCACTTGTCCTAAAGAGCCTAAAGTATTTATTATCTGACATTTACTGTAAAAGTTTATCAACTCGGAAACTAGGATATTTAGGGGAGCAATATTAAGAAGGTTAGCAAAGTTCTCATAAAAGTAGTGGAGGCCAGGAGACAATGGAGTAGCATGTTAAAAAAAAAAAAAAAGTGCTGAAGAAGAGGAGGAAAGTAACTGCCAAGCTGATTCTGAGATTTTGACTTTGCATTGGCATTTACTGTCATTTGTCAAATCTGGTGTCATGTAATACACAGAAGATAATCCCACAGATCTTGGTATCTGGATATAGGAAGCTGAGGCTAAACATTGATAAGCACAGGACCCATAGTTAAATTAAAAAAAAAAAAAACCCTGCCCACCAATAAGTTAGGGGAGATATGCTTTATGATGACATGGTGTGGGGAAAGCCAGGGATTTATAGATCAGTGCACTTGATTTTAGTTCACACTATTGGTTTAGCTATTGTCAGCAGTGTTGCCTGGTGAATACAACACTAGATAAGTCAGGAAAAATAAAGAACATCAAAGAATAATTCTTCAGGGCTTTTAGGACAACTTCTCTCAGTCAGCTGTGGTTTTCTTCTCTTTAAAAGAGTTAATAGCTATCCCACTTATATGGTTAATTTGCAAACCAAGAGAAGGAGTGGTTGGTGATTTTGTTCTACTTTATCTTGGTAAGACACTCTAGGAATGTTGAAGTTTTGAATGTCACATAACAGAGAAATTGACCTACAGACATTCAGAGGAGAGTATTGAATAGAATCAAAGTCAAGAGGAGAGAGAGAGAGAGAGAGAGAGAGTAATATTACAGAATAATAGGAGATCTTTGTCCGATACTCTTCTGATACAGGATTAACATCTAGAACATATAAATAATGAAAAACCTAACACAAAAAAGACAAATAACCCAATTTAAAAAATGAGTAAAGCAGCTGAATAGACACTTCTCAAAAGAAGAAATACAATTGGCCAATAAATATATGCAAAAATGTTCAGCATGACTATCAATCAAGGAAATGCAAACAAAACTACATTGAGGTTCCATCTAATAGCAGTTAGAATGACGCTCATTAAGAATATAAACAATAACAAATTCTGGTGAAGATGTGGGGAAATAACTCTTATACACTGTTGGTAGAATTGTAGATTAGTACAACCCCTTTAACATTCAGTTTGGAGGTTTCTCAAAAATATAGGAATGGAACCACTATATGGCCCAGCTATTCCACTGTTTGGTACATTTCCTAAAGAACTGAAACCAGAATATTATAGTGATATATGTATATCCATGTTTATAGCTGCACAATTCACAACAGCCAGATTAGGGAACCAACCCAGGTATGTGTGAACAGATGAATGGATAAAGAAAATATGGCATATATACACAATAATAACCCAATTTTAAAAATGGAATTCTACTCAGCCATAAAGAAGAAAAAATGACATAATTTTCAGGAAAATGGATGAAACTGGAGAATTTCATAATGCTAAGTGAGACTAGTAAGTTTCAGAAGTCAAGGTGATATGTGTTCTCTTGTTTGTGGAAGCCAGAGAGAAAACAGGAAACATAAGAGACTTTAAATAACACAGAGAAATATCTGTAGAGTAGTTGAAGTGGGTTAGGGAATGCACTTATGAAGGGGACCAGGGAGCACTGAAGAAGGAAACGGTTCAAGTAATACTATGGCAACACGTGGAGATATTGCTACCAATCTCATTGACTCCTATGGGGAAGGAGGACAGGGGAGTAGAGTGGGATACAGAAAGAAATACACAAAGAGCTGTGTGCATGTATTTTTTATCACATTGAACCTCACTATGATATATAATTGCAAAGCATTAACAAAATAATAAAAATTCAAAAATTCATAGGTACAGAACATTTGAAAGAATAGGATATCATTCCTAGTAGCCTTGAAGAAAAGAGATTCAGGAGTCCCAAGAAAGCAAATGGAAAGCGTGTACTTTTATGCAAACCCTCATATACAGAATCTTGGCTGAGCTATTTCTTGGCCCTGAGAAAACTCACTAAGCTTCTTTAGTCTCAGTTTCAGCATTTCTTAAGTGGAGATAAAACTAATTTATGATGCTGATGTGAGGGTTCAGTGAGATAATGCTAAGATAATATATATAGGCTGCTTTTGCATAGAACTTTGAGATAATGAATTGAGAATAATTTCAATTACTTTAAACCAGTGGGAGTTATATAGAAATGGAGTCAGCTACTTCTCTTTGGTTGAAAAATTAAACTATAAGCTTTTGGTGAAGGATATTCTAAATTCACTGGATATGGTTGGACTATGTGATGTTTAAGGTCCTTTCTAACTTCTGGGTAATATTTGGACAATATCAGTAACTGGTTTTGTGTATCAATTTCCCAACTGCCTTCTCATTACTCTGCAGTGTTTGCATGTTTCTGTCCACAGGATGGAGTCTGGGTCAGGACAGATCTGTATACAAGTTTAGCCAGAGTAGCAGAGCATACTGAGAAGTTGAGAGACCCGAACAGGCTCTCCTACTGGATGTCTATCAAACTTACAGCCCTTTGACTCTAAGCTCCAGAGGTCATAAGAATGCAGGGTTCATGTTATAGCAACATCCCATACATCTTTGTCAAATTTTTAAAATATTTTACTAAATATCAGATAAGCTTTTGGAGTTGTCTAATCAAATCTAGGAGTTTTCTATTCTTCAAACCAAGAAGCAGAAAACATTAGACTTTGCAGTACTCTGCAGATGTTTTATTTGTAGAAGAAACAAAACTAATAATGGAATACATGTCTGCTAAAATGACTAGAAGTTGTCAGACTTGTGGACATGTTGTTCTTTGTCTCATGCTATAATGATATATAAAAGTGTAGCTGAAAGAAAAGTTCTCCTGTTAGTATTATATCGGCAACAATGACTGAACTACAAAGGAATGCATACAGAGAAATGCTCTTAATGGAACATTTGAGGGCTGTTTGATAGACCCACCTGGAGAAGGAAAATACATTCTGACAAAAGAGATGTGATTGCCATGGACCTGCCAGGCTTTTCTCCCCCCCGAGAGGTTAATGTTTTTCTCTAACTGAGAGTTCCTAATTTGGGGTGTTGATTTAATTATAATTGATATGAAAGGAATTTGCTGTCATGATTTATTTTTACCTGTTCTGATTATTCATTATTTTCCCCATTTATAGCTGCATAGGTAGATAGATGGATAAATAGGTAGATTGATTTATATCTATATCCATATCTTATATATGTATATGAAAAATGAGCCCCAGACTTTTGGAAGTAACCCAACTCTTACCCTTAGAGTTAAAGATTGATTTGAAGCCCTCTTAGTGAAAAGAGCTAAATTATATGCATGAAGTTTTTTCATTGATTTTTACCACTCTCCATTACTTTCTCCACTCTTCCCCTTTAGGAAGAGTGCAAAGAACCTGTCATCCTCTTGTCTCAGCCTTCCAAGTACTGGGATTACCATTGTGTGCTACCCTGACTGGTTCAGTTTGAACTTTTTGTTTGGCTTTTTTCCTCTTTATTATGTTTTAGGATTTTTTCCTCAATTCACATTGTATAGTATTCCATTTTGTGAATACACTAGCATTTATCCATCCTTGTGACATTTTGGTTATTTCTAGTTTGTGGCTATTACAAGTAGTTTTACTAGAAACATTTTTAATGTTTTTTTTTCTAGATATATACCTAGGAATAAAATAACTATTTTATAATAGGATATATTCATGTGACTTAATTTACAATGTTTTTCCCAATAGTTATAAAAAGTGATTGATCTAACTTCCCACTAGCAATATATGAAACATTTGATTACCACAAATACTCATACAACACCTGGTGGACTTTTTGTACTATTAATCAATATTAGTGGGTGACTTCTCATATTTGGACAATGGAGACTGGGAGCACTCAGCTAGGAAAAGCCTGGAGTGTGAGCATAGAGCTTAGTGTTAACATGGTATTCCTTTAGCCAAATAATGGTTTTTCCTCTCTTGGCAAAGAAGCCAAAGATATCAGCAGCATGGAACATGAGAGATATAGAAGTATATGTGAAATTTTTACCAACTGATGTGTGCCTGTATTTATGTATTACTTTGATTCTCGCTATGGTGTATAATTACAATAAGCTAATAAAAGTATAAAATTAATTTAATCTAAGCATGGTGATGCACATCGTAATCCCAGGACTTGGGAGGCTGAGATATGAGGATTACAGGTCCAAGGTCAACAACTTAGTGAGACAGTATTTCAAACTAAAAAAATAAAATAGGGCTAAGAGTACAATTCAGAGGTAGAATGCCCCTAAGTGCAACCCCCAGTACCAAAAATAAAATAAAGTATAAATTAAAATTTAAAAAATTCTGGTTTCAGATGGAATGTGAAGGATTTGGAAGTTGCCATTCTGATTCTTTACAACAAGAAAAAGCTGTGAAAACTTTAAAAAAATCAATTACTGTTCTTTTGACCCATTGAAGATTTCCAGGCAACTTGTCACCTTGAAATCTAGAGAGATAAGTGAAACCAGAGAGTCACAGCCAAAATCTGTTTTCCTAGAGTTAAAGATCCTGGAGCTGTAACCTACAGGGGCAGGAACACTTTGGTGGTAAATTTGATGAATAGCTCAAGTCTGAGGATGGAGAACAATCCCTCTCCTGAATACCACACCAGTAAGGTGCCAATGTAATCATAATGCAGTTCTATATAATCATAATGCAGTCTAGCTGGAACAGTTAGCAGCAAAGATTATAATAGCACCATATAATAGATCACTGTGTATTTATAATCACAAGAACTTAGAAGCACTAAGATGTTCTTTAATAGATGAATAAACTGTGTTATATACATGCAATAGAGGACCATAATGAATTAATCTTAAATGCACATTACTAAGAAAACAAGTCTGAATGGGCTACATGATATATTATCCCATTATATGAAACTATGGAAAAGGCAAGACTTTGGAGATAGTAAACAGACTGGTGGTTGTAAGGAGTATGGGCAGGGAAAGGGTTGAATAGAAGAAGCACAGGGAATTTTTTAGAATGCTCTTCTTCAAGGCACTGTACTGGTAGATAATAAATATGTTATGGAGCCAGGTGTAATGCCACTTGCCTATAATCCCAGTACTTGGGAGGCTAAAACAGAAGGATCACAGGTTTAAGGCCAGGTTCTGCAACTTACTGAGGTTCCTCAGGAACTTAGTGAGACCCTATTTCACTGGTGCATTATAATCTCACATCATAATGTAGTTCCCAGTGATAGTGACATGCATACACACAGCACTTGCTGATTTTTCTCCCCAGCTCCCTCCCCACTCCTCTTCTCCATAAAGGATATCAAGATTGGCATTGGTATTCTTATATATGTACATAACATAAATAGATGTGATTCCTTCATTAATACCCTATTTCAAAATAAAAAATAAAATTGGGCTGTGATTATAGCTCAGAGGTAGAGTGCCTCTGGGTTCAACCTTCAGTACCCACCTCTCAAAATATGTTATGGATTTTTCAAAATTCACAGAATTTTATAAAACAAGGAGTGAAACTTATTTTATGAAAGTGTAAAAATCATCTGGAAAGTTGGAGGATGCCAGGTTGGAAGAATCTAGCTATATTGCAAATGTATGAGATAACCTCACTTAAGGGGTTAGGAAAGAAATGCTGATTTAAATATTTTTTTAAAAAATGAGTAGACTCTAAGACTAATGGCAAAATGAGCTGTACTTATGCATAGTTCTTTCACTGATAGAGTTGTTTCCCATGGGTGTATGGGTTAGCAAATTTGAAACTACTATTCATGTATACTGGAATAGAACAAATAATTAAGTGGGTGGCAGAAGGTGGGAGACATTTCTTACTGTTGATACAGAAATTTATAGATGAACAATAACAGTGAGTGAGAATGATATTTGTGTTCATGTATTAGAGATTAAGACATTAGTGTGAACTCACTTTTTCTTAATATAGGTACACATAATTTCATGTAGAAATAATTGTAAATATGTTTATATACAGATATAGCACAAACAACACTTGGTGAGCTTTCCCCTGGCTCCCTCCCCATTTCCCACTTCTCTGTCCTCAGCTGAGAGGACATAGAAGTAATTGCACTTCTCAGCAATAAAAACCACACAGGAGGCATCACAACACCTGACTTCAAATTCTTCTGCAGGGCTTCAATATTAATAATAAAAGCATGGTATTTGCACAAAATTAGACACATAGACCAATGGAATAGAAGATAGAGAAACAACTCCACACAGTTATAGCCATTTAATTTTTTGACAAAGTTTCCAAAAAATATATGTTTTTAAAAAGAGAGCCTTTTCAACAAATGATGTTGGGAATATTAGTTTTCCACTTGTAGAAAAATGGAATTAAATCTCACCCTGCACAAGAATCAACGAATCAACTCAAGATGGATCAAAGACTTGGATATTAGAGCAAAGACTTTGAAATTACTAGAGGAAGGCATAGGTCCAACACTCCAACATATATGCACAGGTAGACACTTTCTCTATAAGACCCCCAAAGTGCAGAAAACTAAAACAAGAATTAATAAACGGGGTGATATTAAACTAAAAGTTTGTCAAAGGAAACAAAGAGTCTAAAGAGAGAGCTTACAGAATGGGATATCTTTGTCAGCTACTTCTTTGATAGAGGACTAATATCTAGAATATGCAAAGTAAGTAAAGACTTTATGTTATAAAAAATAGCCCAATCAAGAAATGGGCAATTGCACTAAATAGGCATTTCACAAAAGAAGAAATACAAATGGCCAATAAATATATGAAAAAATGTTCAACACCATTAGCAATCATTGAAATATAAATAAAAACTACACTGAGAGTCTACCTAACCCCAATTAGAATGGCAATCATCAATAAGTCAAATAATTAATGCTGATGAGGATTTGGGGAAATAGGAAATTATCTACTCTGTTGGTAGGATTGAAAATTAGTGCAGCCACTATCTATGGACATCAGTGTAGAGATTTCTCAGAAAACTTGGAATGGATCTACCATATGATCCAGCTATACTACTTCTGGGTATCTTTCCAAAGGGACTGAAACCAAAATATTATGGTAATAAATGAACATTGATGTTTACAGCAACAAAGTTCACAATAGCGAAATTATAGAACCAACCTAGATGTCCATCAGAAGAATGTATTACAAGCCAGGTGTGGTGGCGCACACTTGTAACCAGTACTTGATAGGCTGAGACCGGAGGATCCAAGTTCGTGGCCAGCCTCAGCTACTTAGTGAGGCTCTCTGCAACTTAGTGAGACCCTGTTTGAAAGTAAAGAATAAAAAATAGGGCCAGGGGCATAGCTTAGAGGTAGAATGTCCCTGGGTTCAATTCCCAGTACTGTAAAAAAAAAAATTATAGGATATACACACAATGAAAGTCTACTCAGCAATACAGAAGAACAAAATGATGTCATTTGCAGGAAGATGGGTAGACCTGGAGAACATTGTATTAAGTGAGATTAACCAGTCACAAGAAGCACAAGAAGGGTCATATGTTTTTTCTCCTATGCAGAAGCTAGGGAGTAATCAGGATACAAGAGGAACTTTAAATAATGGAGGGGAAACCCTAGTGGAGCAAGGGAGGTGGTCTAAGGGAGGGAGCGAGGGGAGAGAGAGAATTAATGAGGGGAACACCACCATCGATGTTATGTACATATATGAAAGTACCAATGCCAATCTCAATATCGTGTATGCAGAAGGGGGAAAATGGGGAGAGAGCCAGGGGAAAGGTCACCAAGTGCTGTGTGCATGTATGCTGTTGTGACTATGATCTACATTATGGTGTGAAACTATAATGCACCAATAAAAGTATAAGAAAAGAAGTAATTGCACACCAATAATAAACACAGTTCCAAGATCTCTGTTTTCAGATGACATCATCTTATATAGACAAACCCCTAAAACTCCCACAAAAGTATTAGAATAAGTAAATTCAGTGAAGTTCAGGATATAAACTCAATAGACAAAATCAGTTGTATTTCTTTACATTATCAATTAACTAGACAATAAAGTATTTAAAAGAGAAAGAGAAAAAAACCCACAATGACTGAATTATGTTAAAGGGATAGACACAGGAGCCAACTGCAAGGGTTCCCAGCGGCCCATGCTTAAAAGATTTGAGCAACAAAAGAACGATAATAGTAGTCAGTTATAACCCCAAGTATAAAATAAATCTGCATAACTTATTGAAAAATAAATAAATAACAAGTAGTAACACCCTCATGCAAATAATATATGTAGATATTCCACCCTCAAGAAGGCAGAATAAAAATCCTACTCCTTGCGAGCGGGTGGCATATAGTGAGTTCTTTCCAAGAATCAGACTGTCACGGGAGGGTTCACAGCAACCATGATAAGTCATGTTGACAGTAGGCACACCTGTAATGGAGCAAAATAGAGTAACAAATATGGTGCTTTATCTCTGCGATCTTCCTCCTAAAAACCAATAACCACAGGTGTGATAGCTAGTCTGGATTGTCAATTTGATGAGATTATGAAACACCTTCATTTCTGTGACCTTGGGCATGTTAATGAGATGATTCACTTCTGTACAGAGAAATTGAAGGGGGAAGTCCTACCCTGAATGTGGGCAGCACGATTCTGATAGTTGCAGGACCTGGCTACAAAGGAGGAGGAAGTCGCATGAATTCATGCCTGGTTCTTCCTGAGAAAAGTGTGTCTGCTTTCCTCTTGATATTGGCCTGCAGCTCTTTAAACTGGACTTCGACCATCATTTCTCCAAAGAGATTTTTGGCCTTTCTATCTTGGACTGGAGCTAGATTTATCAGTCCCTCCTATTCCAAGACTCCACTTCTTGGACCACTCTACCAGCTGCTGGTTCCTTTAACTCTCTATGTGTAGGCAGACACTTGGTTCTACACTGCTATGGATTGCAAACTGCTTTGATAAATTCCCTTTTACCATGTGCGTATCCTGTGAGTTCTGTTATTCTACCAAATGCTGACTCATATACCACGCTAATAAAAAAGAGATGTTAAACAAATGGGATATCCTTAAAAATGCTGGCCAGTATGTCTCCAAACTGTGTAGGATACTTAAGACATAGAAAGATTGACTTGACTGTGGCCTCACAATCAAGTGAGGCCACAGGAGACACAGTGTCTACGTGCAATGTGGAAACTGGTTGGGGTTCTGGAAGATTAAAAAAAAAATGCATTAGGAAAAAACTAAGAAAATCTGAAATAAGAGTTGAACCCTAGTTAATATTTATGTATTACAAATTACTCTAGCAATCCAAGACATTTATAATAGAAGAGACTAGAGGTATACTCTATGGGAATTCTCTGTATCATCTTTGCAACTCTTCTATAAATATGAAACTTTTTTTTTTGTGGCCCTGGGTATTGAACTCAGAATCTTTCTTCCTATAAGTTACTCCCCAGGTCTATTTTATTTTTAAACAAGATATCAGTATGTTGCTGAGGCTGGTCTCGAACTTGTGCTCAGCTAAAACTTTTAAAATTTAAATTAATATATTTAACAAGTATATATTAGAATAGTATTTCACATATTCCTCAAATTTTGAGAAATGACACCAGAAATCTCTCATGATTAAGAGAAAGTGTAATTTCAAGGTTGGGGATGCCTGGCAGCACAGGGAAGCAAATCAGGACAAATGCAAGTCTGAACTTTAAATCTCTGAATTGAAAGTATTCTAAAGCCAGATACCTCCCCATAAGCAAGTGAGAAGAATGTCTGCCTGTCTATGAAGCCATCTGAGAGAATATTCCTGAAGAATGCTCCTCAAATTTCCTAACTAATAGATTTATAAGGAAGGATTACAGTAAGTTTTAGCCTCAGGGCAAAATTTGATACAATCTTCTGAAAAAAAAAAAAAAAAAAAAGCTCAGCGTTTGCCTGATAGCTTGCATTTTGTTTTTAACATGCAATGGAATCTTTCATCTGACTCAGTAATGCATGTGAATATACACATTTCCACCTAAAATCTTTGTATAACATGAATACTGCAGGAAACCATCCCTTGGCTTAAGACACCTTTGGTACATCACTTTCTGTGCCCTTGAGAGGAATCTGTCTCCCACTTCTAATTTGAAAAGAGGTATTTGTGACATAGTAATTGGAGTTAGAGGGATTCATGATACCACACCTCAATGAGGGTTGAGATATAATTCTCTCCTTTCCCTCACCTAGCTCCCACACGTAACAGTTCTATCACCTTAATATTTTTCTACTCAGGTTTTTTCATGTGCCACAGGTATCCCATTAGCCTGATCTTTATATCTAGAGATTGTCAAACTGCCTCATCTATAATGTCCTTAAGGGACATTATATTGTATCCATTGTAGCACGGATGATTCTTTAAAAAATCATAGACAGAGAGGGTGTTTCTTTATTGGCTGTTGAGTGGTTGTAAGGCGTAATTGCTTCCAGTCTACAAAATACAAGTATAGCCCATCACTCTGGGCTTTAAATTCCCTTCTTAACTCTGCTCTTTTCTCATTCTCTGAAACTCTCACCAGAAGGGCCACTTACATTTGTTGTTAAATCTGTGATTGCTACTTCTAAATTATTTCTCTTTAAGATGAGATACCAGGATTTCAAAAGTTTAAGTTCAAAATATTGTAAAATTTGTCTAAAAAAAAAAAATGTCTGTGGCCTGGGGTGGTGGTGCATGCCTGTAATCCCAGTACTTAGGAGGGTGAAACAGGAGGATTACAGGTTTGAAGCCAGCCTCAGGAACTTAGTGAGGCTCTCAACAACTTAGCAAGGCCCTGTTTCAAAATAAAGAATAAAAATGGGTGTAGCTCGAAGGTAGGTAGAATGTCTCGGGGTTAAATTCCCAGTACTACAAACAAAAAACCAAAACAACAGTCTAACAGTCTTTAAGCAACCTAACTTGATTGTTCCAAAGTACAATTCAGAAAGTACCTTTATATGCAGGGGAATAAATAAATAAATAAACAAACAAATAAAATAAATAAATAAATAGACTGTATTTGGGGCCAATGTCGAAAAGAACCAATGGTGGTGATTGCCTTCACTCCAAGAAGGCCTGAGCTGGGCTAAAATCCTGAGAGGCAGTAGACAGAGAAACAGAAGGTAGTGTCAATATCTTCACATGTCGATTCCCCTGTCCATTCTGTTAGGTGTGTTTCAGAACCTTGAACATCAGAACAATATCCACAGGATCTTGGGTGGGCAAGTGGTCAAGCCTGGGCAGATGGAAGCAGTTGCTGTTCTGCTACAGAACTGCAGAGACAGGGGCCAGGGAGGGTGTCAACTGTCTGGTTAGCTGGACTTTTCTTGAAAGCTGGTGAGAAAGACACCTGGAAATTATAGGGTTGTGCACTGGGACCCCTCAGTGGCTTCAGAATCTCTGTCTATAGACCCACCCTAGACATAAATATCATGAATCTCCCCCTAGGGTCTAGGAAAGAACTTGG
Source organism: Graphiurus murinus (assembly GCA_004027655.1). Taxonomy (NCBI): domain Eukaryota; kingdom Metazoa; phylum Chordata; class Mammalia; order Rodentia; family Gliridae; genus Graphiurus; species Graphiurus murinus. The sequence goes on along the minus strand of PVLC010001276.1, from coordinate 10,470 downwards.
AGCATCCCATCCATTTCCTGCTTCTCTGCATTTATTTGCTTAGTACTGAGAAGACAGACTGATGACTGGAAAGGACTTAACTTGGGACCCAGGACTTGTTAACTTCTATACAGCCAGAGAAGAGGCAGCCCAAAGAACATGAATAGAAATGTGCCACAGCTCACATCACCTTCTGTGTAAAGCAGGTTTCTAATAAGCCTAGCCATTGCTCCTACAATTTATGATACAAATTAGATAGAACACAGTAGATTAATTATAGAACATAGTTTGAATTTGAATTATGCAGACAGCAGTTGGTTATATGATTGAGTTAAGGAACTAGTCACACCTTGGGAACAAGGGAAAAAAAAACAAAAAACATCACTGGCACCATGTAGAAATAAAGGTTACCTTGCCAGTGTCTGAGGGGCTGACTGCTCAATGGCCTCCCATTAATTTATCTTTTAAGGTAAAGATCCTGGGGGACTTGAGGTTTATTAAGGGAGTAGAGAACAGAGTCAATGGGGCAGATTTATTGAAAAGAACCAAGCTGTGGTCTTTTTGCTTTCTGTTTCTTTTAAAAATATTTTATTAGTGCATTACAATTATATATCACAGCGATATTTAATGTGATACAAACAGATGCACACAGCTCTGCATTCCACCTGAACAGTTCAAGCTGTGGTCTTGATCAAGCTCTTCTAATCACTTGTAGTTCTCTTCCAGGCATTCAGAATCTTAGATTTAGCTTCTGTTATTATATATGATTTGTAGAAATTCCAGGATCCCAGTACCCACGGCTTTAAAAAGAGTTCAAGAACCCAAATCTACCCTTGCCCGGTGATTTAGGGAGACTGCAGGGGTTAGAAGTAGGTGGTGCTGACAGGTACAGAATCACAGATTTCAACATAAGTTCTTTCTCCCAAATTTCAATTTTCTTCATCAAGGAAACACCAATACCACTAAGAATGATTGGGGAAATTTTTTTCCCTTTTTTAAAAATATATTTTTATTGATGCATTGTAGTCTTGCATCACAACGTAGTTCAGAGTGATAGAGACATACAATACCTGGTGAGCTTCCCCCTGGCTCCCTCTCTAGTCCCTTTCCTTTCCCCCTTCCTTATATATGATATTGAGATTAGCAATGGTGACTCACATATGTATATAACATCAGTAGAAGTGTTTCCTTCATTAATTCTTCCTCCCTCCATCACTCCACTGGTATTTATCTTCCTTTATATAAAGTCCCTTTAGTATCCCAATTATTCCCTAGCTTCCACATAAAAAAGAAAATATATAACCTTTCACTTTCCATGACTGGCTAATCTCACTTAACACAATGTTCTCCATGTCTATCCATTTTTCTGAAAATGTCATAGTTTTGTTCTTCTTCATTGCTGAACAGAATTCCATTATGTATATATCCCACAATTTTGTGACCCATTCATTTGGTGATGATCACCAAGTTTGGTTCTATGATTTGGGTATTGTGAAATGTGCTGCTATAAACATGAATATACTTGTATAACTATAATGTTTTGATTTCAGAGGACAGTATAAAATTGATTTTCAACTCCCTAAAGATGATCTAAAGTGACGTTTGAAGTGGAGCAGATAGTAGATTCTAACATCTCTTCAGACATGTGTGCAGTACGAGGTCCCTTGAGATATAAAGGTCATATAGACAAGCAATGAAACACATTTATCTAATTGGCTAGTGTGTCTGTGTCACTAGTTCAATGTGAGACACTGAATCAGTGTAAAACAAAGCAAAAGCGAAACAAAATATAAGTAGGGCATAGTTTGGCCTCCCCTGAGGTTTGGGAGACACTTTTGCTTACTCACTCATATGGATGTGGGTTGAAAATCAAGATTTAGGATGAGTGGCAAATTGCTGGAGAAGCCATTGGTTGGATGAGTTCTAGAGTGCAGATGATTGAGAGCTGAACCCAGGTCAGCATGGGTGTTAAAGAAGCAAATGGAGGAAGAGAAGCTCATAAAGGAGATGATAAAGCAGGGGCCAGAAGATATAAACAGAACCTGAAAAAAATACAATATCTTAGAAGTGAAGGGAGGAGGGAGTTCTAGATAGGGAGCAATGGGACCTATTCAGTACCACTGAGAAATGGCATGGTCTGGCTCCTCTAGAAAGATCTTATTCTGAGATAGGTTACATTGGGAAGTAATGCTAAAGAAGTAGGGAAACAATATCAGGTGAATTATCTAGGCAACTCTACTGGACAGTTGGATCTGGAACTCTCTGGGGCTTTTGAGGAGTTGTAAAGAATATGACTTAGAATTGACTTCCTAAAGAATTGAAAAAGGACCTTGAGAGCTTGTTTGGAGGTTCTAGCAGGGGAGCGTAGCTACTCATATACCCTTGACCGAAGACCAGTCCTCCTCTATTCGGGGAAGGTTGTCCTCTTCGACTGAGCACGCAGCTTCAGGGAGGACGCACATGGAGTGGTGAGGGAGGAAGGGGACTCCCGCCTAGCCAGCCAGATCAGCCAAATCAACTCTGGCGATCAATGGGGTGACAGATGTTGCAGCCAGATCACCCTCACATCCTAAGATTAAGCACCTGGTAGGAAACTACATAAGGCAGGCACAGTCCTTCATGCATTTAAAAATAAAAACGGGGGAGTTGTGGGAGCCCAGCTGGGCCCTTTTCCCCCTGGCAGTTGCTATCTGCATATATGAGCAATTATACTGACTCTTCTGCTATGGCTACATTGGCTCTCGAAGTCTGGAGATTGCCCCTAGGATGCATAGATGAAAGACCCTCCTACTTCTTAGAAAGTAAATATATGACCCTAAAGGAGTATGGTTTTATGACTCTAGAAAGTTTACCAGGGTATGTTAAGAATGTGGGCTATACGTGTAAAACGAAGAAGTGGTGCTATTTGTGATCTGATAATGATCGATATGTCATAAATGTCTATGTAATCCTGTTGTACTCAAGAAATGTATAAAAAATCCGTGCCGAAAAAATAAATAAATAAATTTAAAAAAAGAATGGAAAAAGGAAAAGTTTATCCTACCAACTCCATCTCTCCATTTTTTTTTTAAGTTCTATACCATAGAATGGAAACTCCTATTTCTAGATTGGGCATAGTGGTTCTCAAAAGCTCCCTCTTAGAAAATTAAAGAAACCCAGGGAAGAAAGTAAAAGATGGATGGTATAGGTGAGGCAGTACTCTCCAGATGTTTTGAGGTTTTATCTGCATGGAACTGGTGGGCACAGCAACAGAAAAGGCTTGGTGCAGAGGTTGTGGGGCAGGGCACAAGAGGTGCTAAGTATAGAGGCAAAGTAAAAATCAGAATTTATTTGAAAATGACAAAGCGGGTAAAAAATGCAGTAATATTTTTAGTTCCAACAGCCAATCATTTAGGACTTTATGAGCAGCTATAACTAGATCCAGAGGCTCAGCTGATGTCTTCTGCTTTATTGCGTCTTCTCAGTTTTGCTTCCCTTTGTATTCCCTTCATTTTCAGTGAGATCTCTCCCAAGTAGAAATGTGGTGCCTGGAAGTTCCAGGTTATATGCCATTTACAGGTCATCATTTCAAAAGACAAATGCCTTAGTTATGTTTTTGTTGTTACTATAACAGTATATTTGAGACTGGGTACTTTATAATTAACAGAAATTTATTGGCTCACAGTTCTGGATGCTGGAAAGTCCAGGATTAAGGTGCCAGTATTTGGCGAGGCCTTATTGATGTTTCATCGTATTGGAGGGGGAGGGGAGAGTGAGAGATTACCCAGAGGATGCTGAACTCACCATTTTATTATGGTACCAATCCTGATCACCTCTTCATACTATTACAATGATAATTACATTTCAACATGATTATGGAAGGTACAAACATTCAAACCAAAGCAATAAGGTACCCTCTCTTTCTTCATTGATATCAGCCCCTTCAAAATAACTGATTGGTCTCATTGGACCAGGTGCCCATTCAAAATCCAATTGCTGTGCCCAGGGTTGACAGTGTTTTGTGACTGGCCAGCCTATGCTATGTGCCTTTGCTGTGGCCTTTCAATCATGACTCCACTGATAATCCCAACAGAAACACAGGGAGCTTCAAAGGTGTGGCTTCAAAATACGGAAGTCAGGGACTGAAGACAGAGCAGGATAAAATCATGATAAGCATCTTGTATATGAGGAAAGTGTGCAGGGATTGGCAATATGGAGTCCCCAAGTGACCTAATTTCTAGACTTCGCTCCGCTACTTTGCAGTTGTGTGACATTGGACTAGTTGCCCAACCTCTCTGAACCTGTTTCTAATCTAATATGTAAATGAGGGCCAGGAGTGGTGACATAGGCCTGTAACCCCTGTACTTGGGAGGCTGAGATAGGAGGATTGCAAGTTCCAGGCCAGCAGTAGCAACTTAGAGAGACCCTCAGCAACTTAGTGCAATCCTGTTTCAGAATTTAAAAAAAAAAAAAAAAAAAAAAAGACAGGGCTGGGAGTGTAGCTCAGTGGTATAATACCCCTTAGTTCAATCCTAACAAAGTAATACACACACACACACACACACACACACACACACACACACAAGAAAATGAGAACAATTCAATATTTTAAAACAACTCAATGTTTTTAAAAAATCTGAACAGTTTCCTTTCAGCATTAGCAACTGTGTAAAAAGTGTCCAAGTCCACAGACAACATTCTTGTGGATGACAGTCACTAGGACTCCCTCCGTCCTTTGAGACACATGCCATGTTCAGTGTTAAACTGCTTCACAACTTCCATAAACACAATTAATGTTCTTATCATGTCCTCCATCAGAATCAGTTTATGTTATCCCAATCGTGTATCAACAAGAAGACAATGTCTGTTTTATATTCATGGCATTGACAAAGTAATATCAGTCTCTTTTAATGTAACCCATTTAATCCATTTGAATAACCCAGAATTTAAACTCATTTGCAGTGTTTCAGCATATGTGGATGCCCTTGAGTTCAAGAGGCATCCATAGATTATATGTTGTCATTGGTTTTTGTGAAATTTCTCACCAAAGCTTTGGGTTTGGCAGGTACACATGGACAAGTTTAAGAAAAAGTATCTGCATGTGTTGTCTGCTTTTACTCACCTGGAGAGCCTTCATGTCAACACCATCATTGGTTTCACCAAAGGATTCAAAAGTTCAAACATCTTCTATTTTCATATTGCAGCTTTATATTTTAGAGTTGATGTGAGTCCATGGAATAGAGTGGTGGATAGAAATGGGATGCCCACTGCCTCTTAAAGATGCAACAAATGCAGTTTAATGTCATTCTTAAATCAGAAAGTATGTAGACAGAAGGAATGGCAGAATATTTACAAAAATTTGATGTGCATTTTCTGTAGAATCTGAAACAAGATGAACTATAGATATTCAATGGAAGCATTATATTTTGTGATATAAAGAGGGATAATGTTAAAAATAAGCAAAATTAAAATACTGTGTATCATGACTTCCAAAGAAGATTTTCTAAGGGAAAAAAATCATATGAGCGAGCTTAGACCAAAATAAGAAGGAAAACATGTAATTCCAATAGATTCCATTTTGAATATCTACATAATTTGCTTGCATGTCCAGAGAAAAATTGTGCTAGCAGAAAACTTTTGGTATCTATTGTACTCTATTGGTTTGTCTACCAGCAAAACAACACTAACAAGAACTTAATGTTTTGATACTTTATGTAACATTGTCATTCCTTTACTTTTCCCTCTGAAAATCATGTCCAAAATACTAATGGATATATATTTTCTATTAAGCATACTAATTCAAAATAAAACTAAAATAGGGATAGGAGTGTAGCTCAGAGGTAGAATGTCTCTGGGTTCAATTGCCAGTACAAAAAAAAAAAAAATCTGTGGATTTTGGTTTCTGTGGGTGCTTGGATCTAATCCCCTAAGAATATGAAGATATGAAAGGAAAACTGTATTTACTCTCTGTTTAGAAAACTGTAAATGTTCACATGTCTATATCAGTCAGAACCCTAGTCTGCATGCTCTAAGCAGGTGCATTGGAATGATTGTTCAGTGACTGCACTAAGTCATTGCCTGATCTTATTGTGATGTCATCAAGTCAGCAGAGATAAGGATAGAAATGTCTAATAACAGCAGTAAAGCAGAGAACCAAGCAGTCAGGTCATTTCTTCTCATCATACACGAACATCCTTGGTCTGAGAAAAGCACCTTCTGCTACCTTATTCTGATAATGGGTACAATTTCATCAAGACAGGAAACCTGTGTTTATTTTTCCTGTGAGCATGTCATAGCTTAAGTTGTAACATTTCAAAGTTTCTGGTTTGGAGACAAGCACTGAGCATTGAGTTATCTTCACAAGCAGCCCAGGGCAATACTTGATTCACATTAATTCATTTGAAAAAAAATTTTTTTTGAGTGCTGATTCAGTGCAAGGCTCAGTCAAGAATCCTTCAGGGAGACAAAGATGAATAAGACATGATTCCTACTCTCAAGGAGTTTAGTATCTAACTTGGGAGATGAAATATATACCAAATATTTTAAGTGTCAAATAACATAAAACCACTTTTAAAAGATAGAGAAAATTCCATAAAAGAAGTGTTCCTTAAAATCAGGGAAGATAAAACTCAATTTTAGCTATCAGGGAGAACAGTGGTGGCTGGGAAGAGCTTTGTTTAACTGATGGCGTTCCTCTACATTTGGTTTCTTGAAAAGATTCTTGGTGGTTGCCAACCAGGCACTGTGCTTTGCACTTAGGCTGGACCAGGAGAAAGGCTTGGACCAGGTTGGACCTACAGCAAATGGGACTGAAGGCTACAGCGTCTAGCAGTCTCAGTAATACTCTGGAAGTGGATCTTACTGGCTTGAGAATGATGATTGTAAAATGTTCTGAAATTTTGCTAGCAGGTTGACCTTTTCCTGATTGAAATCATCATTTGGGAGAATTTGACATAAAATTTCATGTACATTAAAATTCAGGATATTCCTGTACCCCCGCCCAGAGCCATTGTTTGCTGGCCTGGATGTGTTCTAAGAAGACCTCACTGGTCCATGTTATTTCTCTTTTGTGAGAAGTTTGATACTTATGGTTTTCCTAATTCAACTATCCTACTGTCTACAGAGGGAGAGTGGTAAATGAAGTCCTGAAACACAATGGTGAAAGGGTTAAAATGGATCAGGGCACTTCTGCAGCCTGCCTGCTTCTTGTTGGGCAGGTGCTCAGGGAGAAGTGCTAATAAGCATTGATCTCCAGGCTGTAATGAGGGGCTGCCAGCCTCTCCATGGGAGTGCCGATTCCCTGCTATGAGGGTCCTCTGAAGTGGCTGAATAGAGCCTAGAGCTAGAGAAATGTGTAGCCCCCTCCTTCCCGGGCCTCTGTGGGGCACCGGGGCAAGTCATTTAACCTCTCAGTGTCTGGTGGTCTTCACCTGCAAATTAATCTCCCTCTTTTCCTCTTGTCCCTGCTAGGATCATGTTTAGAGCATCTATAGGCCAAGCTGAGGCGATCTATAGGTCTCAGGGAGCAAAGTATCGTTTTAGAATAAAATACTTGTCATTAATTGCCTAGGAAAGGAAGAAGGCCTTAAATATTTAGCCAGTGTGTTTAAAGCATCAAGTAGCCCCATTTGTATGGTATCAGAATAGAGAGATGGTGATGCTTCTTTAGCTCCCCAAGATTTCCTATTAACTCCTGCCAGAGACCTGAGCTGCTTATTTTTAAATTTTTTTTACATAGATTCTCCTTTTTCTCCTTAGCAAGCAAATACAGGAACTTGGGTGAGAGGTATATGGGGACCAATGGTTCCTTTTCTTTTTCACTTACATCCACTAAGAGTTTTCAAAAATGTATTCTATAATTGGTAGATTCTTTCCCTCCCTGAAGTCTCCAAGCAATACAAATGAATTCTGATTCATGGGAATGGCCTTTGATTCCATGACTAAAGCAGCCCTGGCTGATACAGATGAGTTCTCTGGGCACTCATATAAAATTGGCATCTGTGCCATTTAGAAGAGATGAGAGGCAAAGCCAACATTGGGTCCAAATATTAGCTCTGTCATTTGCTAAGTGATACGGGTCAGGTCACTTCCATCTCTCTTCAGTTGAATTTCTCCTCAGTAAAGAGAGTTCTCCTTGGAGGTGGCCTGTGGTCTTTGATTTCAGGCATATTTCCATCTTTCCCTACTTCTGCTTGGCTTTTTAAGGGTTTGCCCTCTGCAGGCACAGGTGGAAAATCCCCAGGTAGTCAGGTAGCTGATATTTTATTCGATTTGGCTATAGGGAGGTCCTGGCAGGAGACAGAAGAGTGGGTGGGAAGGAAAAGCCAACAAACTGCTCTTCCTTTCTCCTCAGGTGCTGTGTCTAGAGTGGCTGAGTCTCCTTTGGGCTTCTGACTTCCCCAGAGGGTGGGGTCCTGGCTCCTCCATCCTGTAATTCCACTTTTCCTCCTTTATCCTATAATTTGTGCTGCCTTACTTTCCTATTTTCTGTGTTCTTAGTTAATAATATTGGAAGCAATTTGTTTTCTTGCCTAGGTCCTGACTGATGTAGAGATGATGATGATATAGCTGTTTTAAAAGGATGTTGTAAGATTTAAAGAAATCCTATACAATTTCTTACTAGGGTAAGTGTTCAATAAGTATAGGATCCTCGTTATCAACCTTCTTTTCTAATCCCAATATCATCATCTATTCCCCTCATCCCACTCCTTCTCTTCCTTCTCCTCTTCCTCCTCATCTGCGGTCTCTGGTCTCAAATCTCTGGTCTTTGTCTCCTTCTTTCTCTCCCTCCCTCCTCCCTTCCTCTCTCCTCCTATTCATTCCTTTCCCCTCACCCTCACCCTCCCCTCACTCCTCCTCCTCCTCCTCCTCCTCCTCCTCCTCCTCCTCCTCCTCCTTCTTCATCATCATCATCCTGGGGATTGAACCCCGGAACATTCCACTTCCAAGCTACACCCCCAGTCCCTTTATTATTATTTTTTTTTATTTTGAAACAGGATCTTGTTAAGTTGCTAAGGATATTGCTAAATTGCTGAGGTTGGCCTTGAAGCTTCAATCTTCGTATCTCAACACCTCTCAAGTACTGGGATTACTAGTGTGTACCACCATGTCTGGCTGCTCCATGATTTGTAACCATCCTGAAAAGCTCAATATAGACACTACTCTCTTCATGAAGTTTTGTTCATTCCTAACTAGATAGGATTTTTCTGATTTTTTTCCATACCACTTTATGTATACATTTCTATCAGAATTTAGCATATTCTTCCAAGAAGTTAATTATAAATTTGCCTTGTCCTGATAATCTGTAAGTTTCTTGCTATCTGTCTAATCTTTGTGTCTCTCCTAAACCACGAAGACCTGAATAATTTCCTAAAGGTCCAATCTTCTAATATCATCACATCTGGAGTCACAGCTCCAACATATGAATTTGAAATTACATAAGCATTCAGCTCATAACAACAGAAGAACAAGAATTGGATGGTGCCTGGTTCTCAGTGGAACAGGAACAAGTGGTAGTAACTGGATATTGCTCCTGGTGGGGTCCAACCTTCTGAATTTGCCTCTCTGGTGTTATCTCACCCCAGTCCTAGAACACCATCCGACTAAGTACAAAGATTATCTTGTGGCAGTCTGGAGAGAGTGGCCATTCTAGTTTTTCTTATTCTGATCCTTCTACCTTTCAAAACTTGCCCTCGTAGAGGAAATTTACCTTCTGAATAAAGGGTTCTATTAGCTTAGGAAGTATTTTTCTTAACCTTAAAGAACCTTACAGGGTTGAGCTAAATTTCCCTGGAGACATGGCCCAGGCTTCTGTCAGCTCGTTTCATCCTCCCTAGGGTCTTTGAGCCAGGGTTCCCTCCATAGATCGTTCCTTTTCATTAAATGTCCTTGTCAAGATTTATGATACAGTAAAGAGAAAAAGAGCCTCGTCAACTGTCCTGTGAAGGAAAATGAGATTCTGCTAAATTTAAAGAGACTTTCAATGAATAGAAAGATCAGCAGGTTAAATACTATGAAGTAGGATAATAGATTAATTTTAGGAAATATAGGAGTCATCCTAATTATAGGTACAACAGAGTAGAAAGCTGGATAAGTCCCATATCATCCTTTTATAGGCCATGACATAATTAAATGACTGTTCATTTTATAGATAAGATATATCTTTGACATGGATGCTGTGTACTGGGAAATCATTCATTCTGGACCCTTAACCTCATATAGACTCATTTCTACCTAAAAAGGGCCAAAAATGTTTAGGCAAGTACTAACCCTTTAAGAAAAGGCATGGACTTTAGAAAGGAAAGAGATTTCTCTGCGTGGTGGCGCACGCTTGTAATCCCAGCATTCGGGAGGCTGAGACCGGAGGATCCGGGTTCGCGGCCAGCCTCAGCTACCTAGTGAGGCACTCCGCAACTTAGTGAGACTCGGTTTCAAAATAAAGAATAAAAAATGGGGCTGGGGGTATAGCTCGGAGGTAGAATGCCCCTGAGTTCAATCCCCAGTACCGCCAAA
>PVLC010001275.1:128084-150428 GCA_004027655.1 Graphiurus murinus | reverse complement strand
ACTGGGGATTGAACTCAGGGGCATTCTACCTCCGAGCTACACCCCCAGCCCCATTTTTTATTCTTTATTTTGAAACCGAGTCTCACTAAGTTGCGGAGTGCCTCACTAGGTAGCTGAGGCTGGCCGCGAACCCGGATCCTCCGGTCTCAGCCTCCCGAATGCTGGGATTACAAGCGTGCGCCACCACGCCCGGCTGGGAGAAACTTTCTGATCAAGAACACAGATAAACCAGGTGTGGTGGTGCATACCTGTAATCCCAGTACTTGGGATGCTAAGACAGGAGGATCACAAGTTCAAGGACAGCCTCAGCAACATAGCGAGCATCTCAGCAACCTAGAGAGGCCCTGTTTCAAACAAAACAAATGAAAAAAAATTTAAGGGTTGGGGGTGTAGCTCAGAGGTCGAATGCCCCTGGATTCAATCCCTAGTACCACAAAAACAAAACAAAACAAAAAAACCACAGATAATAATAGCTTTGAAGCCACCAGGAAGCCACTGTCTTACTGTACAACATATGGGCACAAATTTTATTGTAATATGCTTTTAAGATAAGGCATTTTTGATGAAGGAAACAGTCAGAAGCACATTTTCTTCCTATTTTCCTTGGTACCCTCCCCCACCCAGTTGTTTCATCTTCTTTCATATAATAGTGTAATTTTATCATAATGTTTCTTGATTCTCACTACCAGGATAAAATAACTCTGCCCTTCCCCTGGAATGTGGCTAATCCTCTCCCTAGGGAGCCCTGAAATAATGTTGCTTTTTGTGCTTTAAATTAGAAATGGAAGGTTGACTCCTAGAGGGACTAAAGTTGTCTCAGTGGAAACAAGTTTGAGTTTTGATATTTCACGTGGTGACATGAAAAAATGTTTTTCCTGGAGGTGCTTGTTTTCTTTCCCATAAAATAGGCACAAATGCTCTTATTTATTGCTGTTATGATTTCATTTCCTTAGCCAAGTAGGTTATTCAGACGTGTACTACGAAGTCACAATAGCAACTTCTCGATATATTTCTCTGTAGTTTGTAGCAGATTACACCGGACAAGATAATTTCTTACAGCGAGTGGGACAGAATGGCCTAAAGAATTCGGAGAAGGAGTCCACTGTCAACAGTATCTTTCAGATCATCAGGAGCTGCAGTCGAAGTCTGGAGACAGAGGAGGAAGACAGTCCCAGTGAAGGGGACAGCTCTAGGAAAAATTCCTTGAAGGATAAAACCCGGTTGCAGTAAGTTTTGCATTCAAAAGAGGAGGAATGTGCATGCCTTCTTTTTTCCTTTTCCTGGTGACTAGTATTTTTTTCCTACTTCCGTTCAGTTTCACAAGACATCTAATAAAAAACCATCACCTTGGTCCTTCCGAATTCACTAATTCTGAATTCAAATTTACCTTTCTCATTTTGCTGCTTTGTTCTAAAACCACTGCTCACAATTGAACTTCTTGCCATCTTGTTATGCCTTTTAAAAATTTTATTTCTAGCTAATTCACAAAAGTTTAAAAATTATACACACTAATGGGGTACCTGTGTTGCAAAAAAAAAATTCCTAGAGCTATCCTGCCATTTCTAAAAATTTCAGAATTAGAAACATGACCTTTTATTTATTTCATAGTTTCTGTGATCATTGTTTTTATTAATCCTTTGATGGGATGCTAGGCTGTATATATTTTATTTTAAAATATTTTCAAATCAATTATTCTGATTTAGTAGGCCTGGGGTGATACCTCAGAAGTTGGTGGTTTTGTCTTGGGTTTTTCTCGTTTTTTGTTTCTCTTTGCAAAGGGGTTCTAACTCAAGGCCTTGCACATACTGAGCAAGCACTCTACCATTGAGCTACATCCCCAGCCCAGAAATCAGTATTTTTAGCTACTCCACTCAACCTCTGATGATTTTAAGTCAAGGGGTTCGAAGATCTCACTTTAAAGAAATACTCCTCTGTGAGGTGTCAGCACTATTCCTATAAGGGCTGATGCTTTGGAATTGTTCAGTTGTTACAATTACTGTTTATCAGTGGACCCAACAGTGTGTAGCCAGACACCCTTACCCACTGCCAAAGGAAAGGAGAGAAATCAGTAGACTTGGGGCTTCCTTTGCCTTTCTCCAAGGCTTTTTACTCATGGGTCAAGTCTGACAGCAAAAGGCAGAGCCTCAGGGAAGGAACCCTTTTGTGCCACCCAAAACAGTTAAGCCTACTAGCTTTTTTATATTTGTTGTGAAAGGTTTTATTTGTAGTAGAACTCATGAGTCATACATCACAATTGTCTTGGAGTCTTTTTGTGGTTGTTTGGAGGTTTTGTTTGTCTGTTTTACTACTAGAGATTGAACCCAGGGGAATTTTACCTCTAAGCTAAATCCCCAGGTTTTTTTTATTTTCTATTTTGAAACAGGGACTCACTAAGTTGCTGAGGCTGGTCTCCAACCTGCAGTCCTCCTGTCTCAGCCTCACAAGTACTGGAATTACAGGCATGGAGTCTTTATGTGTTTGAAAGACATTGCTACTTGTTCTGCAAAGCCTTTCCTGTGTGTGTGTGTGTGTGTGTGTGTGTGTGTGTGTGTGTGTGTGTGTGTTCTATGTGCATCTAACATTGTTAGTGATAATAATGTTTTTAGAAAATAATTTCTTTGAAGTTGTGCCAGCCCCTTAAAATTAGCTATAAATACAAAAATGAACATCTTGCATCTGGACCTTTAACATTATTTTGTTTTAAGGAAATAAACCTAAATTCCAGATTTCTCCAAGGCCTTTGGGCTTTCTTCCATACCTCAGTCCCCAGCTCATTCCTTCAAAAAAAACCACTGCCCAAAGATTAACCCTTACCATAATGGATTGGCCCTAATGTTGGACTGTCTCATCAATATCTTCCACCAATTCTTTTGATGATGTTATTTTAGTCTATCTCAAATCAGAGAACATTTGAGTGTTTTCTTGTTAACATTAATGACAATCTGTATGTAGAAAGAGGATTGTCTGCAAAGAAGTATATCTGCACAAGAAGTGTCTCAGAGCCATTTCAGTCCTTCATCTACATCCTACCTACCTATCCTTCTCTATAGATATTTATGTGCATATCTATCCCCTTCCACAGAAGAATAGTAGGCACTTATAAGGATAAATAGGAATAATTGAGAATATTAAGGAAAAGGTCAATATGGATAGAAAAAATTAAAACATACAAAAATGTACACTATACAGACTGTACAGTGACTCGATTTTGTTCTGAGATTCTTTGTGGCCAAAGGAAAAAGGGAATCCCAATTCATTACAGATTTCACAGTATTTATTTTTAAAAAACCAAACAGATGCTTAAGAAAAGTATGCCTTTCCTCATAAAGAGAAATGGCTGAAATTTCTTCTTTAAACTCTACTATTAAGGATACATCATCCCTGAAGAGATAAACTAAATGATTTTGCACTGCACTTTTTATAGCAACCTTCATATGGGGTCAGGTGTGTGTTTGTGGGGGCAGATGTGTGTTATATAAAGATATCGACCTTTCTAAAATATCTTCAAGAATGCCATCTTTGGTTGAGTCCCAGAGACCTTGACTCCGAGCTGTCTTTCCACTCTCCTTTCTTTTCCCCTGGGGCTCCTTCAAGTTCCTCATTCTATCTCTTTCATGAAATTTCCACTTCTAATTTTCTGTTTATCCCCTTGTCCTCTTCCTAATCATTTTATCATCTGCATGCTAAGAACATTCTCTTCCATTGCCAATTTTTTAGATCCTGTTGTAAACACTCTTAGGAAGAAAAAACACAAAAATTCAAATAATAATTTTGCAAAGCTGTTGAAGTCAAATTGAAATCCTCACTTTGAAGCCTTTGTACCTAAATACCAGTATTGGTTTTCTTGCCCCAAGCGACTGCTACTCTGAAAGGAACCTCAAAACACACATGAGACAGGGGCAGGGGTGTGTTAATAGAATTCACTGAAACCAGACCAGCCAGCAGTACTTCCATGACCATCTGCCTGGAACTGGGAATCCACTCCTGGTTCAGAGTCCCATGTTAAAACATCCAGGGCAGGACTGTGGATGGAAAAGTGATCTGTAGATCCCAAAGGCCAGAGGAAATATGCTTTGTTGATCTGACTAGAACAAGGACTCTGCAAACAGTAATCTCCAGTCCCTGTTCATGTAGTGACTGACCAGTGACTATGTGACAATTACAACAAAGAGAGGACATCATTGCATGGTGTTTGGTTTACTCAGCCTGCTGGGGGTTCCTATGGTTCTTCCCAGATTCTCAGCTACTCCTGCTAGAAAACCTACTAAAAGCACTCACAAAAACCTGAGAAAAGTGATCATTAAAAAGTACAGGATCTCATCCGGAAAAGAATAGAGTTGAGAGAATCTCAAAATGTCAGTGGGATCTTAAGGTAAGTTCATCTAATCTCTATACAGATGACAAAGTGGTACCCAGATAGCTAAAGTCCCTTGCCTCAGTAGTAAATAGAGCTGGGCCATGAGTCTGCCCAGCTGCTCAGTCAGAGGGCAGGACCCTTTGTCCTGCAGTAACTAAGGCGTTTCTCTTGACAGGAGAGGGACTAACCCTCAGCTTCTCTTCATGTCTAGCTCCTGTGGATTAGGAAATAGACATGAAAAACATGCCAGTTATATTTCCTGTGACCATGAAGTTCATTTATAATAACTTTTTTACTTACCAATGAGAAGAATAAACAAGATACGCCCATGTGAATATGTTTAAGTCATGGAGACAGAAGATTAACACATGGGCCCATTGTTGGAAAATGGAAACCGATAGTATTAAGTTGTAGAGAGAAGAACACTGGGTTAGATTGGTGCTTCGAGTTCTGATTCTCATCCTTTTCAACATTTTGATTCTCGCTGGGGTCCACAGCTTAAGAAGGATTTGTACATTTGGAGACACAGCATATAAGTAGATAATAAATTCAGCCAAATCCTAGAATGGAGGCTGCTGGAGCCCAGTAAGAGTTCAGACTTTGGAGTCACATTGCCTGGGGTGGAGTCTTGGCATCACTCCTTATGATTTATGTCTCCTGGGTAGGTCAACTTAACCTTACTCAGCCTCCATTTTTTTTTTATCTGTAAAATGGGGGTGACAATACTGCTTCATAAGGACGATGTGAGACAATACATGTAAATTGAGCAAAATGCACATCTCATCCTAAGGCCATAGAAATGGCAGCTGTTGTGATTAATGTCTGCCATCCTACCCTTCAGATGCCACGCTGAGGCTCTGGAGCGGCTGTGGGCACCCTGCAGTAGTCACACTGCAGACGTCTCCCTTAGTTACGCTCTCTTCACATTGCAGAAAGATGTGTTCTGTGCCCCCCTACCCCAAAAACCTCCTTAAAGATTTGCCAGTAAAACTAATCCCACAGGGATAGAAAATAAGAAAGCTAAGCATAGGAAAGTAGAGTGTCTGAGAAAACATAGTAGTTACCAAGGATTAGTCACACACAAACACACATGCATACACATGAGTACATAAAATAATAAAATGATAGGAAGCTAATCATTCATTCTCCAAAGGGGATGGTGTGGACAAGTCCCAGGCTTGCAAACACCCACCTCTCAACATCCTTTACGTATAACGAACTGCTTCAGCCCAGCCCAGATCTTAACATGGTCTCCCTGGCTCTGCAGGGGACACCTAGAACCCTCTGTTCTCTCTCCTCCTATCTCCTAGGCCAACACCTGGGCACAATGCTGTTTCTGTGACTTTTAACAATCAAGAAAGCTGTTTTTCCCGCTCTCTGCATGAGATTTGGTTTAGGTTTGCTTATCACTTGAAGCACAACTTCAAGGTTGGACACCATTTTCATAGAGAAACAGTATTTGTATGGGTGGTTTTGCGTAATACAGACAATAATAATATTATCAATATTTATCATGCTGATATTTACCAAGAACCTACATTGAGGCTAACGCTGTCCTAAATGCTACATATATTAAATAATTTAATCTTCACAGCATTTCTATTTTTCTCCAGATCTCATGGCTGGCAGAGCCAGGATTTAAGTTCAGGCAGGCTGGCTCCAAAGTCCACACACCACCCAGATATAATTTAGAGAATGCCTGGAGTTGAGAAAGGTGCTAGGTTAATTAAAAGCAAGAATTTTCCAAAAGAGAACTTTTTTATTAGCAAGTCATTTGAAAAAAAGTGATTTTTTCTATCTTAAAACATTAAACTTAGGCTTAGCTATTACTTGATGATTCATGTTCAAGTAATCATGTCAAGTTTGGAAAGAGTAATGAACCCTTACAAAGAAAATATATAACCAGGTTGACGAATAGCCCTTTGGCACCTAAAATAAGATTTTCATCAGGGAACATTAGAAAAGTGTTTAGCTGTCAATTTATGGTTCCTAATTAAAGGATACTATAGAAGCTCCCCTGGGGTAAGATTAAAAACCCTTCTATTTTTTTTACCCCTTGGTCTTCTCCCCAAGGCATATGACCTAAATCTAACAAGATAGTTTTTCTTTCTTTCTTTCTTTCTTTCTTTCTTTCTTTCCTTCTTCCTTCCTTCCTTCCTTTCTTTCTCTTTCTTTTTTTCTGCTTCCTTCCTGCCTTTCTTTCATTTAACATAAAATTCTTTTAATTTTTTATACTTTTATTGGTGCAATGAAATTACACATCATAATGAGATTAAAAGTGATACAAACATATATGTACACATCATGAACTTCCCTCCATGTACCTACCTCCGTTCCTCTTCCTCTCCCCCCATACATGTTAGTGAGCTTGGTAGTGAGACCTTGCATGAACGTAATGTCACGTGAACTGTTCCCTTGTTCAAGCCTTCTTTCTTCCCTCCCACCTCCCTCCCTCCTTCCCCTTCCACTATTTCACTATGGCCTCCCCTCATTTGTGATGAGGTAGTTTCTTTACTGGCTAACCACATCTTTGCTCTTTGACTAACATTATTTGATTCCAAAATGACTCAACATTCCAGCTTCCTCCTTCTTGTTAAACCCACAGAAAACTGTCCTCCGAGAGCACCAGGCACAGAGCTGCATCAAATTCACTCTGCCATCTAAAAGACAAAGGGTACTGCTCATTTCCTGCTTGAAATGAACTTATTTTCATTACAAAGAATTGACAATTTTATTTTGGAAAGTAGTCCCTGGAAGAATGCTTTTTAATGGAATTATTACCATCTGGCATTCGTTTTATTTTTTTGCATTCTAAAATAAAAACTGACGCCAAGAAAGGCAGTGTCCTCTCTCTCTCCCAGCTTATGTCAGTTCTGAGGGGCAGAAACAGGCTTCTGATAAGTCATGTAATTTTTTTAACCCAGACACTTTTTTTCAACCTATAGTTTTTCATAGGTGAATGCTTGATTTTTTTCAAAACTTAAATTAGAGCCGGGCGTGGTGGCGCACGCTTGTAATCCCAGCATTCGGGAGGCTGAGACCGGAGGATCCGGGTTCGCGGCCAGCCTCAGCTACCTAGTGAGGCACTCTGCAACTCAGTGAAACTCGGTTTCAAAAATAAAGAATGAAAAATAGGGCTGGGGGTATAGCTTGGAGGTAGAATGCCCCTGAGTTCAATCCCCAGTACCGCAAAAAAAAAAAAAAAAAAAAAAAAAAAAAAAAAAAAAAAAAAAAAAAAAAAAAAAAAAAAAAAAAAAAAAAAAAAAAAAAAAAAAAAAAAAAAAAAAAAAAAAAAAAAAAAAAAAAAAAAAAAAAACTTAAATTAGATGGAATAGAGCTGGGCATGGTGGCACATGCTTATAATCCCAGTACTTGGGAGGCTGAGACAGGAGGATCCGGGTTCAAGGCCAGCCTCAGCTACTTAGTGAGGCCCTCCACAACTTAGTGAGACCCTGTTTCAAAATAAAGAATAAATAATAGAGCTGGGGGCATAGCCTGGGTTCTATCCCCAGTACAAAAAAAATTAGATGGAATATAGGAAACAATTTCTCTTGCTAAATTAAAATCAGAAGTTCTATGTTGAAATGAACATAGATTGTACTTTAATCATTACTGATGCTCACCAACTGGATATTTTTGGCTGTATGTGTGTGTGTGTGTGTGTGTGTGTGTGTGTGTGTGTGTGTGTGACTGGGGATTGAGCCCAGGGGCATTCTACCTTCTAGCTATACCCCCTATTTTATTTATTTTTATTTTGAAATGAAGTCTCACTAGGTTGATGAGAGTTTTACTACTTGTTGAGGCTGTCCTCAAACCTGTGATCTTCCTGTCTCAGGTTCCCAAGTACTAGAATTATAAGCTTATGCCACCACACCAGCTTCTTTTGCTCTTAAAAAGAAGGAAAAGAAAAGAAGAAACAGCCAGGCAAGTTCAAGGCCAGCCTCAATAACTTAGCAAGACCTTGTTTCAAAATGAAATAGGGCTGAGGTGTAGCTCAGAGGTAGAATGCTCCTGGGTTCAAGAGTGTGTGTGTGTGTGTGTGTGTGTGTGTGTGTGTGTGTGTGTGTGTGTTTACGAGGGGCAAGGAGGAAGAAGCCATTTTTGAAAGCAGGAAAGATAATCTTGTTCAGGAGCCACAGTCTAGATGGAGAAGTTCAGAAAACCCAGGGCTGCTGCTCATTTCTTGCCAAGAGACAGTAGATTGCCCAAGTCCTCAAGACAAAGAGAACCTTCCTTTCCAGAGACATAGGGATCAGCTCCTTCAGTTTTCAGCACCATTCTGCTAGAGATGTCAGTGAATGGAGTAGAAACCTTGTTGATCTACAAACCTGACAACTTGTTATGCTTTGAGAGAATGAATCTGTTGGACACGTCCCTGCCAAGGTGGCCAGGTAGAATGAAGGCAATCAGGTCTCCCTGGCCTTCCTCCAGATCCTCCTGACAACCCAGGATCCTGACTCAGGGAAGTCAGGATCCCTGCTAAACATTCCAAACAGACAAATTTTTTATGTACACACATACACACACACACACACACACACACACACACACACACACGTACGCGCGCCTAACATTTAAGGCTGAATCCAGCAGAACTGTTCTTACTTATCTGGCCAACATGATCAGATTTCCCAATGAATATCTGAACTCATTGTTTTTGTTGTTGTTGTTGGTTTGTTTGTTTCGGTTTGGGTTTTGGTTTTCTGTATGTTTGGTTTTTTGGTTTGAGGTTTGGGTTTTTGGTTTCAGTGGTACTGGAGACTGAAGCCAGGGGGATTCTATCTCCAAGCTAACCCCTAGCCCTATCATCTTATTTTTTTGTTTTGAAATGGACTTGCTAGGTTCCTGAGAGTATTGCTACTTGCTGAGGCTGTCCTTGAACCTGCAATTCTCCTGGGATCACAGGCGTGTACCACCACAGCCGGCAGGTACTTCTCAGGCCAGTATTTTAAGTCTTTTTTTTTTTTTTTTTTTTTTTTTTTTTTGCCTATTTTAGCCCAAGTGTATTTAGGTCCTGACTTTCATTTAGCTGGAAGGCAAATAAGCCCAGTGACCTCAGGCTCTAGAGTCAGACAGACCAGTATCTCACCTTGGCTGGGCCTCTTCAGAGCTGGTAACCTTGACCTCCCCTCTAGAACTTCAGTTTCCCACAGACTAAAAAATGAGAGACAATTATAGACCTTTCTTCACAAGTAGGACAAATTTAGTGCAAAAACATATGTAAAGTATTTAACACGGCTCCTGGCACAGAGGAAGACACATTATTATTTAAGGAAGATTATTATTGTTGATAATGAAAATATAGTAATTCACTGGATATGGTGGTACATGCCAGTAATCCCAGTACTTGGGAGGCTGAGATAGGAAGATAGCATGTTTCAGGCCAGCCTCTTCAACTTAGCAAGACCCTGTTTCAAATAAAAAAATAAAAAGGGCTGGGGGTATAGTTCAGAGGTAGAATGGCCCTGGGCTCAATCCCCAACACCCCCCCAAAATACAATAATTCATCTACCAGTTCCTTTCTTATGTCTATGGTTGGACACCTTACTAAATAGAATATAACCTATTAGAATGCTGTTATAACAATGACCCTGTAACATGTTGCATGTTATATTTCCTGTGTTAATTTGAATTCACAGAGGTTGAAAAATAATGAAGTGTGAATGAAAGGCTTTGGGTTGGTCTCCCTTCTGATAATAAGACAAACCAAATGTGTGTCTCTTTCCACCAGGTTTATAATTGGAGATTTGCTGGACTCAGAAAATGACATCTTTGAGCAGTCCAAAGAATACGACCCTCACGGATCAGAGGAGTCACAGAAGGCCTTCGACCACGGGACGGAGCTCATCCCATGGTACGTGCTGTCCATCCAAGCTGATGTGCACCAGTTCCTGCTACAGGGGGCCACGGTCATCCACTACGACCAGGACACACACCTCTCTGCCCGCTGCTTCCTCCAGCTCCAGCCTGACAATAGCACCTTGACCTGGACGAAGCCCACCACCGCCTCCCCTGCCAGCACGAAAGCAAAGCTCGGTGCACTTAGCAACACGGCCGAGCCTGGCAAATTCCCATTACTGGGCAATGCTGGGTTAAGTGGCCTGGTGGAGGGGGTCTTGGATCTGTTTTCAGCAAAAGCCGTGTACATGGGACACCCTGGCATTGATATACACACTGTGTGTGTGCAGAACAAACTGGGCAGCATGTTTCTGTCGGAGACGGGTGTGACGCTGCTCTATGGGCTTCAGACCACGGACAATAGGTTATTGCACTTCGTGGCACCAAAGCACACAGCTAAAATGCTCTTCAGCGGATTGCTGGAACTCACCAGAGCTGTGCGAAAGATGAAGAGGTTCCCTGACCAAAGACAGCAGTGGCTGCGGAAGCAGTATGTCAGCCTCTACCAGGTAAGGGGCACGGTCTTCCCTCACTCTTGAGACCTCAAGAGCACACACCTGGCAATTAGACTGCCAGGTTCCCAGCTCTACCACTTACTACTGTGTGGCCTTGTGCAATTTTACCTTACTTAACCTTTTTTATTTTATTTATTTATTTATTTATTTATTTATTTATTTATTTTGGTGCTAAGGATTGGGCCCAGGAGCCTTCTACCTCCAAGCTACACCCCCAGCCCTTTTTTATTGTTTGCTTTGAAACAGAGTCTCGCTAGGTTGCTAAGAGTCTCTCTAAGTTGCTGAGGCTGGTCTCAAACTTGAGATTCTCCTGTCTCAGCCTCCCAAGTACTAGAATTAGAGGCATGCACCACCACACCTGGCTTATTTAACCTCTTGATGTCCCTGTTTCCTCATCTATAAAATGGAAATGATAACAATACCCGTTCATAGGATGGTTGTGAGAACTAGCTAAGCTAATATGTGTGAAGCCATGGTGTAAATGAAATGTGATGAATAGCATTTGTTCATGGTGGGGCCTTTTATTATTTTGTATGAAAACATCGACTATTGGCTGGGGTAATAGTTCCATGATGGAGCACTTGCCTAGCATGGATGAGGCCCTAGGTTTAATCCCCAGCATCTCAAAAAAGAAAAAAAAATCTCTCATATACAACTGCAAATAGTGACTACGGTCATTGTACTTCTTCTATCAGGAAGGAAACCAGTCAGTACAAGCAATTTCACTGACTCAAGGTTTCAGGCACAAACACTGTGACCTAAATGCTTTTTTCCCCCCACTTCCATTAACAGCCCTATAAGAGCATTTTTTTTTTTAATCTCCAGTATGGGAACTTCTTAGGTAGAAAATAAAAATAATCTTTCTGACATTGAACTGCGCAAGGACCTTGGTGCCAAATGTGGAGGAAACACTGACCCATGAGCTTTGGCTTAGGCTGTCAGGGGCAGAGCTGAGGGCCCTAATCCTGGGTATTCAGAAGAAGCTCTGGGAAACCAAGAGTGCTAAATACAGGATTA
The DNA here is from genome assembly GCA_004027655.1 of Graphiurus murinus. Taxonomy (NCBI): domain Eukaryota; kingdom Metazoa; phylum Chordata; class Mammalia; order Rodentia; family Gliridae; genus Graphiurus; species Graphiurus murinus. The sequence continues at coordinate 138,641 of PVLC010001275.1, read as the reverse complement.
TCATGTAAACATCTTTGGTTGTAAGCAACAGAAACTGATTTTCATTATCTGTAGGGATTTTAAAAAAGTATTTATTCAAAGGGTATAGGTTGGTCTAACAGTCTTTAAAATGTTGTGTCAAAGATATGACAAGAGATATGTGTGGATATTTTTAAGGAATCAATCCTAGTCTTCTCTGCATGAACTGTTTTCTAAATCTGAGAATGTGCCTTCACTCACAATAATATTCTCAGTAAAAAAGAAGGTATGTCCTTCACCCATCCCAAATAAGGTTATTGTTTTGTGTAAAATGAAGGACTTGAATTACATTTTAGTTTCCAGAAAGCCTCCTTAAAAGATGAAACAAGACAGGCATGGTAGCACACACCTGTAATTTGTGTAATCCCAGTACTTGGGAAGCTGAGACAGAAGGGCCACAGGTTTGAGGACAGCCTCAGCAACATAGCAAGATGCTGTTTCCAAACAAAATATAAAAAGGGCTGGGAGTATAGCTCAGAGGTAGAATGCCCCTAGGTTAAATACCCAGTAACATACACATACATACATACATACACACACACACACACACACACACACACACACACACACACACACACACACATGTTAGAAGGGTAAAATTTGCCCATGTTAGGATGTTCTGAAATTAGAAAAAACAAAAACAGCAGAATTTAATGGTGCTGATTCTCTTAATGTGTAACATCTATTAAAAGCTTTTTTTAAACTCTTAATCTAATTCATAGATTAAGAGTTTTAAAAAGCCAGGCATGATGGCACACACTTGTATTCCCAGTATTTGGGAGGCTGAGACAGGAAGGTCACAAGTTCGAGACCAGCCTCAGCAACTCAGGCCGTCTATAACTCAGTGAGACTCTGTTTCCAAATACAAAATAAAATAGGGCTGAGTGTGTATCTCAGAGGTAGAATGGCCCTGAGTTCCATCCCTAGTACCGCAAAAAAAAAAAAAAAAAAAAAAAAAGTTTAACAAAACTTCTTTCAGATTACAGTATGTTATTCAACGAAATCATTATAAACTATTCACTAAATTGTGTCATGAAATACTTTTCCCAATTTGGAGTCACTCAGAGTGCTTGCTAGCAGGGACTCTCCTGCAGGCCTGTGTCCTATGGAATGACTGGCGTGTTCATTCACAGGCTTGAGGACAGCCTCAGCAACATAGCAAGATGCTGTTTCCAAACAAAATATAAAAAGGGCTGGGAGTATAGCTCAGAGGTAGAATGCCCCTAGGTTAAATACCCAGTAACATACACATACATACACACACACACACACACACACCACACACACACACACACACACACACACACACATGTTAGAAGGGTAAAATTTGCCCATGTTAGGATGTTCTGAAATTAGAAAAAACAAAAACAGCAGAATTTAATGGTGCTGATTCTCTTAATGTGTAACATCTATTAAAAGCTTTTTTAAACTCTTAATCTAATTCATAGATTAAGAGTTTTAAAAAGCCAGGCATGATGGCACACACTGCATCCAAAATCCCATTCCAGGGAGAAAGTTCTGATTGCTTTTTTATATCATGTGCCAATCATTGGTCAAGGGAGAAGTTCCACCTTGATTGACAGATTCATGGAGGTATATCCAGTGGAAAAGAGATAAAGTAAAATTAGAGTATGGCTAGAGACGGGAGAAATAGATAATGGACAAGCATAAGTCACAGATGTCCCATTACAAGAGGTCATCTAAAGGTTTCTTTGTCAAGTACCCAAATTACCCAGCATCCTGGAGTGCAGGAAGTAGGGTTCACAACTCAAATCATAAAACCTGGTAGTTACTGAGCAGTAGGATGAAGGAGTAAGCACACACACACACACACACACACACACCTTAATTATTTGTGTATTATCTGCAACAAGGCAAAATCTACTTACAAGAACTTTCTTAGAACTGCAAAGGAAGAATGGGGGGAGTAAAGACGTAAATGAAATTTACTTTTAAAGAAGCCCTTTTATACAATGTGTGAAATATCGTCAACCTTGTCGCTAATTCATACATGCCTTTTTGTAATTTTATTAGCTGATTTGCTGACTTGTGGAGAGGATCACTGACCATTGTTTAATTAAATGAATCCCTGCCATTGCTCACTCAATTGACATTACACAGAGTTGCCCTGAAAACAGTAGCTGCTGCAAACCATCACCTCCCCCTTGAGCATTCTGCTGCTCACAGCATCGAAATCTACATGCTATTCTGAGTCCCACGAGCTCTCTCTCCACGTGATTTCAGATTTCAGTCGCTCCAGAGGTTGGCAGCTCCTGTTGGAGGCATCTCCCCAGGGCCTTCAAAATGAATGTCATGTAGGCCACATACCCTATATTTCGAGTCAATTTTTCCAACTAGATAAAAAAAAAAAAAACCTACCTGGCACAATACTATATCAAATAGAAATTAAATTTTATTTAAATATTTATTTATTTTCATACCCTGTTCATCACCCCCAGCACCACCAAGTCTTCCAAAGCCCTTATTTGGAAAGAAAGCTTTAACGAACTTTTTCTACAATGTTAGTTCTGGGATATAACCTCTGAGACTAGGATGGGAATTTATTTTTCCCCAGTTGTTGAGCTAAAGCACATCATTGGAACTGATCAGGGATGTGACCAGGACAAGAGGGGACACAATGAAATCCTTCACAGAAAGTCCTAGAAGTAGAAAACAGAGCCACTTGGGTGGCCAGATCATTTTTCTTCTGTGACCGCACATTTTCCACTTCTGGGAATTTCCTGGGAGCCATTAATATATTTACTTCCCAGTTGCTTGCCCCTTCCTTGTGTGTTCAGCATGTGGTTCTTTTACAGGAGGATGGCCGCTATGAAGGTCCGACCTTGGCTCACGCTGTGGAGTTGTTCGGTGGCAGACGATGGAGTACTAGAAACCCCAGTCCTGGGACATCCACAAAGAATGCTGAGAAGCCCGTTGTGCAGAGAAACAACACCCTGGGCATAAGCACCACCAAGAAAAAGAAGAAAATCCTCATGAGGGTAGAATATTGTTTGTCTATTAAGCATCACACCCACTCTTCCAGGTCCAGATCACCATCAATTACCTTAGGTCATTTGCTCTGTGGACAAGATGAGGCATAAAACAAATGCCACATACCTCTTGGGTGTCAGGGCCAGTGCCAGGAACCAAGCTAACACCAGGGAAAAGACAAGGTTCATAGAAGGACACAGAGAAGTAAACAAACACAGTGCAAACTAAATAAGTCATGTCATCTGTACACTACCATGGGAGTAGAGAGAAATAAAATATGGAGCAAAGAGGCAGGCAGGGAAGACTGCACAGAGCAGTTAACTGATGGGTCTTGAAGGGTGTGTAGGAGTTTACCAAGCAGATAACACAAAGGAAAGCATCTGGGACAGAGCAGACAGCAGAGAGTTCTAGAGGTCTAGAGTCAAGGAAACACATGCTGTTCTGGGTAGCTGGAACTTGAATACTGCCAAGGGCACGGAAGGGCTAGGAAAGAACAAAGATCACATTATCAAAATCCTGGAGAGCCATAACACTGTATGTAGAACACAATTTGTAATACATCATCACTATATAAGTTATATATTATCACTATCACATGATAATATATTTGCTTCATGGCTATCTAAAAAGTAAATCCCACTCTTTGCATGCGGGACACTATTGCTTCACAGCTGTGTCTATTTGTAGAGATTCCAGCCTCCTTTCTTTGCACGCCTCTTTTTTCTGCCTCTCTCCCTGGAGATTGTTGCTTTACAGTGAAGAACAAGTTGGATAAATGACATGAGAATACTTGGTCAGCCTCAGCATAGGTTTTTGCTGTTCAAAGCAGAGAGGTTAGGATAGAGACCTGGCTGAACTAACACAGTGATGGGAGAGGGGAAAGGCTGGGGAGCCTCATAAGCTTTGTTTTTCCCAGGGAGAGAGTGGAGAGGCAACTGACGATGAGATGGCAACCCGAAAGGCCAAAATGTACAAAGAGTGTCGAAGCCGGAGTGGTTCTGATCCTCAAGACCTTAATGAACAAGAAGAATCAGGTACAGCTGCATGTTTGCCTCTGAGATTTGGGGAAGAAACATATATATATACACACACATGAGGGTTGAAATTGTGGATTAAGTGTTGCAGACATTCGTAACACAATTGCCTCATTAAACATACCTTTCTTTTTAACCAAATGATGAAACCTAAAGCTACTTCTACAAACATAATGTACTTGGAAGAAAATTCTCATTAATTAACTTGCCATTATTGGCAGGTAATATTAGATGTGCAGGGTATAATTTGATGGATTAACCAGTGATTCACAACCCTGAATGCATATTACAGATTTTAAAAATACATCGGAGCTGGGCATGATGGCACACGCCTATAATCCCAGTACTTGAGAGGTTGAGACAGGAAGATCACAGGTTCAAGACCAGTCTCAGCAACTTATTGAGACCCTCAGGAATTAGCAAGACCCTATTTGACCCTGTTTCAAAATAAAGAAAAAATAGAGATAGGGGTCTAGCTTATAGGTAAAACAACTTATAGGTTCAATTCCCAGTACATTAATATACATACACATGTACATAAATATATATGGAATACGCTGGCCATACCAAAACCAACTGACTTAGATGTTCCCTGGCTGGAATTTGGGTATATTTTTTAAAACTCCCCAGATGATTGTAATGTATAGCCAGTTGACAATCCACCAGATTAGTTCATCAAAATATTTTGATGTTTCTTGTGTAGAAATCAGTTGCATAAATTGGTTTGCTCAGACATCCAGAAGCATCTTTAATTTGTATTTGACTAATAAGAGAAAGTGTAATCTGAGTGACTGTCTTTTTGTCTTTCATCCTCACAGAGGCGAATGCCATCGCTAGCCCTCCCAACCTCCTCCCTTCCAGAAGAGCCCACTCTTTGACCACAGCGGGGTCCCCCAATTTGGCTGCAGGGACGTCATCTCCCATCAGGCCAGTCTCCTCCCCTCTGCTGTCTTCTTCAAACAAGAGCCCGCCCAGGTGGGGCCTTGACGTGATACAACAGAAGGAGCCGTCGCATCCTTCCAGCCGTGTGGAAGGGCATGTGCTTCCGATTATCTGTGGAAGGCTTGTCTCTAATTTTGACTTACAGTTAAATTGAAAACTAAAAAAAAAAAAATAATTTTCTTGATTTTATGTTCCTACCTTCTCATATTACTATAATTGCTCCTATTTATTTGAGAGACTAACCCTCTGAAGGTTATAGCAGTAAAACCCAAGCTGTGATTCTCTAAATCTGTGCTAGCCAAGATATTAGCCACTAACCACATGTGAGTGTTTACATTCAAATTTAAATTAATTAAAATTAAATTAGATTTAAAATCCAGCTCCTCTCTCCCAGTAGCCACATTTCAAGTGCTCCACAGCCAGAAGTGGCCAATGGTTACTCTACTGAACACTGTAGATAGAAAACATTTCTATCACTGCGAGAAGTTCTGTTGGCTAATACTGAAGAATAAGGTTTAATGTAAGCTACCTGAAAGTTTGCTAATTAATAGAAAATATTTAATACTATTCTCATATATGAGAAAAGTTATATACGCCTATTAAAATGAATGCAATAGCCGGGCACAGTGGTACACATCTGTAATCTGTAATCCCAGTACTTGGGAGGCTAAGACAGGAGGATCACAGGTTCAAGGCAAGCCTCAGGAACTTAGCAAGACCCTCAGAAACTTAAGAATATCCTTTTTCAAAATTAAGAAATGAAAATAGCTCAGGGCGTAGCTAAAGAGGTAAAAAAAAAAAAAAAAATGCCCCTAAATTCAATCCCCAGTACCAAAAAAAAAAAAAGAATACAAGTATTGCATTCAGTTGGATATGTTTAGCTATAATTCTAAAACTGATATTATAGTGCATTACCATATAAAGTCCCTACAAATTACAGATTTGAAACAAAATCTACCCTACCCTCTCCAAAGAAATACATTAAAATGAAAAACTTCCAAGGGAAATCAGAATGTCACTCCACCCCACCTATTTCAAGTATTTCCAAAAAAAGTTAAAGAAATTCAGAGGTTCCACATGGAAACCCAATAAAACAGGTGCTCTTCACCTTACCACCCAGAGGAGTAGGTCTGAGCACACCTGACTGTAGAAATGCTGATTCCACACATACACACACACATGCACACACACACCCACACACTATTGATAAGAACCCTACAGTAAATTATTTCAAAGGGAAGAATTCTTTCTGGTTGTGGTGACACACACCTGTAATCCCAGCTACTTGGGAAGCTGAGGCAGGAGGATCGCAAGTTTATGACCACCCTGAGCAAGTTCGTGAGACCTGCCTCAGAATAATAAAAAACAAATAAGTAAATTGCAAGGGCCAGGAGACAGCTCAGTAGTAAAGTGCTTGCCTCGTTTACAAGAGGCCCTGAGTCTCATCCACAGCACCACAAAAAAAAAAAAAAAAAAAAAGAGGGAGGAAAAGAATTCTTTCACACAGTACATACATAATGAACTTAAAACCTCATTCTTTCTTAATTCACAGATGGCAAAAATGGCTCAAGGGTCTGTGGAAATTCTTTCTACCAGTCTGGAAACTCTTCTGTAAATTTAAATTAATAACAAAACTGAAAGTTAACAAAGAACCAGAGGTTTTTTTTTACATTACATTTTCAGCCTAGATAGCATTATGGGTAAATAAAAGAGCCAAATAATCTGGATTAAAAGGCTGTTCCCTTTATTTCACTCACTGGTGAACAGAAAAAGGATAAAGTAAGGGAGGAGAGTGTTTTTGTCGTTGTTGTTTTGTTTTTTACGGTTTGTTTTTGTTTGTTTGTTTGTTTGTTTGTTTGTTTGTTTGTTGATACTGGGGATTGAACCCAGGGGGCATTCTACCTCTGAGTTACACCCCCAGTCCTTTTTATTTTTAATTTTGAAACAGAGTCTCACTAAATTGCTAAGGCTGGTCTTGAACCTGCGATCCTGTCTCAGCCTCTCAAGTACTAGAATTTCAGGCATACACCACCACACCCGGCAGAGGTGAATCTTTTGAAAGATAAACTAATAACATGTCTGATCCAAGGTCAGAAGGACTGACCACAGGAACACAAGGGTCAGTGCCATTCAGTGTTCTAAAACAGAAAGGACAAGGCAGGAGAAGAAACGCCAGCCCAAGTGCTGTTAAAGGAGAAAGCAAGCCTGAGTCCTAAGTCTAGAAAGAGAAAGAGTGGACAGAGAGCTTCCTGGAGTCAGGGGGGATGAGTCCTGCAGACAGGAGCCAGACAGGCAACTAGAAGGAAGACGGGGAATGTATTTTATTTGCTTAAATTCAAATGACAAAGCCACCCTTTCCCTCTTCCTGAGTCTATACCTGAGGTTTCCCACACCATGCTGATTTTCTTTTTTTTTTTTTTTTTTTTTTTTTTTTTTTGTGGTACTGGGGATTGAACTCAGGGGCATTCTACGTCTGAGCTATACCCCCAGCCCTATTTTTTATTCTTTATTTTGAAACCGAGTCTCACTAAGTTGCGGAGTGCCTCACTAGGTAGCTGAGGCTGGCCGCGAACCTGGATCCTCCGGTCTCAGCCTCCCAAATGCTGGGATTACAAGCGTGTGCCACCATGCCCGGCTTACCATGCTGATTTTCAACAACCTACTCTGTACAGTCCTGCAAATTGACTCATTGGCAATAATATTCTTCCATAGAGGGAGGTGACCCTCAGATGTCAACACAAAACAATTTTCCATGAGAGAACATGGTTAGCAGGGTTGAGGATAGGCTTGCTATTCATTATAATATTCTCTATACTTTCTTACATATTTGGAGTATTTGAAAAAAAAAAAAAAGTTCAAGGTGAAGAAAGAAAAATCCCTTTCATTTATGTGACTCAAAACCCTAAGAGCCAAGGGAGAAGTTCACCAAGTGCAGTGTGCATGTATAGCCCTATCATTCTGAACTTTACTATGATGTGAGATTACAATGCACCAATAAAAGTATGTTTTAAATTTTTCATTTACTATTCTGCAGAGGAATCAGTGTAGAAAAACTTTAAAATTCTGTGAAACAGCAAGACAATTTTTTACTCAGTTGACTGATATTTTTATACTAAATGGATACAGTGTTGGCAGGTGCAAACATAATCCCAGGCAGAGCTGGCTTCTTGCCATTCTTAATATTTTTCTGACTCACATTTTCCATTAATATTAAAAAGCTTTCCCTATCTTCATTGAAGAATTAGTTAAGGGAAGAGAAAAGACACTGACAAACCCAAATCATTTCTCTTAAATGTATTTCTATAATTTAGAATATAGAAAAGAAAATGCATTATTTCCCATAGATTTTGATTGAGTAATTCTGGGCTGCTTTTTTTTTTTTTTTTTAACAACTTTTCTTTAGAAGCACTGAACTTAGATTTTTCCCCCCCATTGATCTGTGGTTTCAAAGAACTGTTTGAATAAGTAGAGGACTATTAACCTTAGTGTTGTGCCCTTATTAAATAGGCTGGAAACGTGACATAGGTTCAGTATGTGATGTTTTACTTCCTCTGACAGGATACAGATAAAAGAAAGCATGAGAAAATAGCATCAAACTTAAACGTCTTGCAACCTATTTCTCTGCTCATAGTGCTAATCAGAGACCGTGTGTGGGGGCAAAATGACCCGTGTCCCAGTTTGCCCGTGACAGCCATGTCTCTTTGCAGTGCGTGGAGCAGCAGCAGCTGGCACGGACGGGTCAAAGGAGGAATGAAGGGGTTTCAGAGCTTCATGGTTTCAGACAGTAACATGAGTTTCGTTGAATTTGTTGAGCTGTTTAAATCATTCAGGTATGCCATAAGCTTCCTTCTTACACTTCCTCAGGCCCATGTTTTTATCACAGTACTAACTGGAAGGTGTTTTCCATCCCTCACTCAGTGTACGGAGCCGCAAGGACCTGAAGGATCTCTTTGATGTCTATTCCGTGCCATGCAACCGATTTGGCTCTGAGTCGGCCCCACTCTACACCAACCTGACAATAGAGGAGAACACCAGTGACCTTCAGCCTGACCTAGGTTTGTTTAACATCTTAGCATTTCCCGTGGAGACCTTTCTGCCTAAAAATCAAGGTCAGAGGTCCAATCACACAAACTCTCTGCCTGTCGCACATGGTGCACTGCTACCTGGAGCTTGGTGAAACAAAGAATTATTTCAGGAGGTCACTTGGTGTCATGGGGGCAGGTGCTATTGGGATATTGGGCAAGAAAATTCACCATCTGTGGTTCTGCCCATATGTTCCAGGATATTTAACCAATAGAGCCTTCCAGTCATTCTGAAAACCAACCAAAAGGCTTTCCCAAACATTTGCAAATGACCACAAGAGTCTCTTTCCTGTCTTCAGACAGATCTGCCCTTTGACAAGGAGAGTCTTTGATGACCTCAGCAGAGTAATCCTGTATGAACACACAGGACATTTTTCCTACTGTGTAAACCAGAATGTCCCATTCTTCTATCCCCCTCAGTACCACCACCATCATCATCACCATCCATACCTTTTTTTTTTTAAGCTACCCACACATTTTAAGCCTATTATTTTTCTCCTCTGTTCTTGTGGGAGCTATAGACACAAAGGAACAAAAGAAAAAACTTTGTTCATGCAATTGCTTCATAATTGATAAGCTTATGTTGTCCTTAAGCTAAGAATATCAACTACTGGTCAGCTGTTAAAATGTGCATATCTGTGGGTTAGTCATGTAATTATACCTTAAAAATACTTTTAAAAATTATTAGACTCTATTTTGTAGAAGAATTTTAAGTTTATGGAAAAATGAGCAAAAAGTAGAGCTCCCATATATCAACCCCTACATCCCTGTACACACACAGACATTTCCCTGTTAGTAATATCTTTCATTATTGGGGGATATTTGCTACAACTGAGTTAATATTGACACATTATTAGAAACTGAAGTCCATAATTTACCTTAGGGCTCACACTTTGTGCTGTACAATCTATGGGTTTTGGCAAATGTGTAGTGACATATATCCACCATACCAATGTCCTGCTTAAGTTTCACTATCTGGAAAACATTCTCCGTTTCACCTTTTCATTCCTCTCTCTGTCCTCTGAATACCTGGCAACTGCTGATCTTGCTACTGCCTCCATAATTTTGCCTTTTACAGAATGTTATATTGTTGAAATCACACAGTATACAGCCTTTTCAGACTGGTTTCTTTTACTTAGCAATATGCACCACGTTTGTCTCATATCTTTTTGCAGCTTGATGGCTTGTTTCCTTTTAAACTAAATAATACTCCATTGTATGAATTTGCTATAGTTTGTTTATCCACTCACCTACTGACAGATATCTTGGTTGCTTGCATGTTTTAGAAATGAGGAGTAAGCCGGGCGTGGTGGCGCACGCTTGTAATCCCAGCATTCGGGAGGCTGAGACCGGAGGATCCGGGTTCGCGGCCAGCCTCAGCTACCTAGTGAGGCACTCCGCAACTTAGTGAGACTCGGTTTCAAAATAAAGAATAAAAAATGGGGCTGGGGGTATAGCTCGGAGGTAGAATGCCCCTGAGTTCAATCCCC